>JAPYZE010001971.1:7491-26042 GCA_030522805.1 Leptomastidea abnormis
CCTCAAGCCGCGTTGTCCCAATCGTCAGATGCCAGTTCTCGAACCCAGGCCTCAGGGTTATACGACTGGCGCTCTACCGACTGGTCCACGCACGACTATGATATGAAAAGGTCAAAGTTTGATTGTTAAATTTACAATTTATAAATAACTACATATCTTAATATGAAATGAAAAAAAGAAAAATGAAATTGATTATAAACACGCGAACTTGGCAATGTATATACATAATAAGGGGCATTTGAAAGTGTTTAGTTGTCAAGTCAACGAAATATTCGTTGAATCGATAAAAGCTATTTGTAAACGTATATAAGTAGTCAAAACAAACTTGAAATTAAGAATCTTGAAAAGTTGTAGAGTCTTAGAAGAAATGCAAGTTAGACTTCTTACGTTTGAAATTTAAGAAAAGGTTGTTTAAATAAATATTGATGAAAATTATAAAATGTATTAAGAGTAAGAGTGAGCTTTCTTTTAAAATATAATATTTTATAAATAATTATAACAAGATTCTGTATACAATATAAATGTTGTACGAAAATCTTTTGTTTTTATATCAGCTATAAAACAAGTTTGAACAGAAAACAAGTTTAAACAACAAAATTAGCATATTATTTTTCTCTAAAATGTAATTTTAATCACTTCAATAGCGTACATTCAATCTACTTTCTTGATAAAATCCAAAAACTAAACTCATCATACATTCAAAAAAGGAAAAAAAAACTTTATACAAATATAATAATCAACATAGCAGTGTATACGTATCGTCACATTGAAAAACGATCCTTCCCGAGGTCCACGACCTCTTCATATGTACGTTACGATATAGTATTATGACATATTAGCTTTCAAAGTATAAACGTCAACTCATTTATATTTTTGTTTAGCCAACCGATTTTTTTTTTTATCTGTTTGCTAATCTATTTTTAAACGGCCAACAATTTATAAATGCATAATCTTTTGTATACATTAAAAATATTTAAGTTTAATAACCTCCTATTTTTACCTTTTCTAAATATTATTTAAATATTATTAATGGATGAAAGCAGAAACTAGGCTGAAAAAAACGTTATTCATAATGACAAAAGACGAAAAATTTCAATTTAAATTATTTTTTTTTAAAAATTCATCTTTCGTAATCTGTTGTATATCGCTTAAGAAACTTCGAAAAATAAGCAGTCAACCTGATTTTCAAGAGAGAAAGAGAGAGAGAGAGAGAGAGAGAGAGAGAGAGAGAGAAAAGGACAGCTTAAGAAAGTCATAAGATTATACGACCAAACCCTAAACACCCAGAAGGCATTGTTCAAAGTTTTTTTTTTCTATCAGGGGGGCGTTACTTCGTGCTGCTGTATATAGTATATAACTACACTGCTACCGAGTTAGTCACAAGTCTCAATTTCATAAATTAAAATTTGAATGATTTTTAGGCAATCATAAATTTGTAGGTTTTTAATAACGTATAAAATTAACATTTTTTTTTTTTTATTTTTTCTTATTTTTCTTTTCTTGTATACCTATATCTTATTTCACATAACAACCACATTCATATAATTATCAATCAGTAGTAATTGAAATGTCACAAATATAAAATATTTAAAAAAAAACCAAAAGATACATCATGATTAATTCATGTTACAAATCTACGTATTGCGTAGGCGATATAAAATCAAATACGTTAAAATTCCCCAAAAAAAGTCACATCAAACAATACAATAGAAAACAACATCTCTAAGAAAAAAAAAATAATTCTTTATTTCACAATATTGATCCATGTCAAAACACACAATATTCATTTTCATATACACACAAACAGTAGTAGATCTAACGCTTCTATCCGGTAGTCGATACTCATCTTAAACTTGTTCTCCATCCACACACATTCAGTTCGAGATATATAACTTTCTATTTATGCTCTATACTCCCAATACAAGTTACAAACAGAAACTCTGAAAGTCTTCCCTGAAGCGCATCTAACTCTATAACTCAAGATGTATACTGTACACTACACTGTACCTATACTTGATGAACTTTATCAATGATCCAGTATACGCAAAAGAATGTTTGCTTAATCTATTTACGCCCCAGCTGTGTGTCTATGCTTGAACAGCATATTATAATATAATATAATGTACGTGGGTGGGCTCCCCTCCTCCCCTCCTCCTCTCCTTGTGCATGTGAGAGATACATGCGTATGTGAATATGAAAGAAGAAGCTCTTTGGCTCTCTCTCTCTCTCTCTCTCTCTCTCTCTCTTTCTCTCTTCTCGTGCAGGAAAAGAGAATTATGGTGTAGCGTGTATAGTTATACCATACATATACTTGCTTACGCTTATACTTTGCGTTTTACGTTTCTCTTACACTCATATATATACCTACCTATACATGCGTAAAGGAAGTTGATGTGTCTTATGTTCTCTCTGTGAGCTACTTGTTTGTATGTATGTGTGTGTGAGTTTGTAATAGTCGTTTCCGTTTTTAGCTTGATGGGTGTATAGAGT
Source organism: Leptomastidea abnormis (assembly GCA_030522805.1). Lineage (NCBI taxonomy): Eukaryota > Metazoa > Arthropoda > Insecta > Hymenoptera > Encyrtidae > Leptomastidea > Leptomastidea abnormis. The sequence goes on from JAPYZE010001971.1 coordinate 9,982, forward strand.
TGATTTTAATATGTGTGTATGTTTTATATTCAAATTTGAGCTGATTTACTTTGAAGGATTTTATATATGGATTTATAAATTAAAGGTTGATGATGAGATATATAGTAGGTGGGTTTATAGGTAATGTAATAGTTTGTAATTATAATTTTATCAATTTTAAAAATTGGTTTAGGAAGTTATTAATGTTTTATATTTTTAAAGTAAACAATTTTATTATACTTTAAAATAGATGATTTTAATTTTTATTTTGTTGCGAAGTTTTGTTATTAATTTGATGTTGTAACATGACGTGTATAAAGAATGGAATGCTTTGTTACTTATATGTATGTATAAAAAGAAAAAGATCTATATTTAGACGCTTTAATTTTTTTTTTCTTTTTGTACCACGAGATGACTATACATGAGTATACAAGACTTCTTATCATCAATTTCGAAGAACGATGAAATTACACCCGCGCCTTTCTCAGTCTTATCGCAAAAAATAAAATTGTGAAATAATGGAAAAATGTTGTTGAAAAATTCTTTTTGCTATTTTACTGATTTACACGGATAGAAGAAATAATTGAAATTTTTGCAAGTTTTACAAATTGAAAAAAATTAATTATTTTGTTTACAAAAAAAAAAAAAAAATACTTTTCACAAATAAAATATCACTAAATGCAATAAATAACAAAATTTTAATAAACCATCTTTTGAACTCTCACACATATCTCATCCTCTCCTCTTTCTTTCCTCAAAAACATCAAAAGACCTTCAAATATTCCAATATATATAAAACCACATCAAAAAGCATCCGATAGCATTAAACACCTCCCTCCTTTATCATAAATCACTCATCGCAAAACCTCAATACACCAAAGCATCTTACCACACAACAATTTTCCAGACACATTCAAGTATATAAGAAGTCACATAGTAGGAAAAACCATAAAAGATAGATAGAGAAGCTTACCGCACCACATATAATATAAAAGCGGAAAAACAAGCCTTCAAAAGCCTACACTCATATTTTTTTTTCTTTTTTTATTCTCTCAGAGAATGTGCGTACCTATATAGAGCGGTGACTTTTGTTCCTTCCGACAAGCAAAAAGTCGCGCGGCGCGAGAGAAAATATATACCTATAAGCGATTACAAGGAAAAGCAAGAGACACACTTGAGCTGAGATCGTGAGAGTATCTCACACGTTATATTATACGTGTATGTCTATGTCGAGTTTTATATATAGATGAGATTTGGAGCAGTTTTTGCATTTATGTGCGTATGTGTGTACTAGTGTACAAAAATTAATTGGAACGATGCAAGCCTTTCGTTTTCGCTTGGTGTACAAATATGTTACAGTGTATATTATGATCTCATGTTTTGTGATGTAGTTTCACGATTATAAAGCTTTAAATGAATTTGTCAATTATTAGGAATTATTGGTTGATGTTATATGATTGCGAATATAACGTTTTTATTATTGTGCACACATACCGCTATCGTATGATGCTGTTTGTGTGTTGTGTTTTATATGTGACTCATTTCGATTCGTGAACTGGTGTGTTATCGTTTTTATGAGGCATATTGACTGTACCACCGGAAGAAATATCAATTAGTAACGAATTCTATGTGGCTATTGACTCTTAAGCCTTTTTTTTTTATTTTTAATATACTGTAGTTACAGATTTAAAAGAACATTTTTTAATTACATTCATATTTTTTTAGTTCAAACGGAGGATAGATCAAAACTTTTTAGTTTTTAAATATAAATGTGTTAATTAAAAAAAAAAAAAATTTAATTTGAGAAATTAATTATATTATTATTTAAATAAAATTAATTTTAAATATTGTAAAAAAAATAGTGATTGCCATTATGAAAGAGTTTTTCCAAGTTTCAATTTAAAATAGCCTTTTTAAAACTCTATATATTAAAGCTTATTTCGGCATATAAGAATAAGCGCAATTACTTAATGCGATAGGCAGTAGACATCGAACCCACGAACTGTAGATTACGAAGCTGACGTTCATCGACTAAGTAAATCGAGCTTCCGTAATTTTGTATAAAAATTACAAATTTAATTTCTTCTACATTTATTGTTTTCACAACGTGAATTAATGTCAATTGGCCTTTTAAAATTTTTAAATTTGTGACATTATAAAAATTTTTAATATCTACAAGAATTGAACTTTGTATAGAGATAAGGAATACCTAAAAATTACATTATAGTCTACCGTGTTAAAAATAAAACAATCTTATTTGACTTTGATAAAAATTCAAAATTATTTGTTAAATAGTTTGTTACCGATTGACTCATATTATAAAAGCTTTGTCAAACACAATAAACTTTACAACTTTAAAGCAACAATTTCTCTAATTAAAAGTCACTAAACATAATTTTGTATTACCAATATCATATAAAAATTTACAAAGCTGATTTTTTTTGTTTACGATAAGAGTATTTACTTTTATAAATCTTACTTGTCTTTTACTTTTAAAGTAATTAATATATTTCGACAGACCTTCCAAACCTTATCATCCAAAAAATCATGTGTTTTTAAATTATTCTATCCAACATAAAATCTAGTCAATCTGATTAAATCTAACATTCACACGCAAGTGATAAAAATAGAAAGAAAGTATATACCCATATAAGTACGTATACATATAGACACCTTTTACATCATGCTTACAAAAAAAAGTGAGATAGAGAATAAGAGTATATAACAATGACACGTATGTATAACACACGCAGTTGTGTGTATATATATGGAGCGGCCGGAAATCGAAAAAGTCTATATACCTACGACTGTCTGAACGTAACGGACGTAACTACTGCGACGAAACAAACGCAAAGAGTATACAGATATATAGCATCAGATCACTCGACACTCGTCTTCCGGCCTTATTGTCAATCGATATGGTATAGAAGAATTTTGTTTATGTGTTTAGCTTTATATTTATCTGAATTTTGACAGAGTTGTAAGTAACCGAAAATGTTTTTTTTTTATTTATTTGATTGTATTAAAATTTTTCTTGGTTTTGATATAGTTAGCTCACGTAGGAATTTTTTCAAATGTTGAATTGAGTATTTTTTTTTTTTTTATTATTCGTTTTAATTGTTTTTTAGTCGATAATTGCTCTTGCTTTATTGGATTGTACGCTTACGAGACTCGACTATTGTTGAGGAACGATGGATTGTCGGGTTACGCAAGAGGTGCAGTACTTTCGAGTTTCTTTTTTTTTTTTTTTTTTCTTTTTCTTCTCTTCTTTTTGAGAAGCTGAGTTTATGTTGCAACGTAATTTTACGACAAGCGAGAGAGCTGCACTTATTTTATTATTTTTTTTTTTTCAAGCTTGAAAGTCACGTAAAGGAGATAAAAAAAAATAAAACGCCTTGAGTCAGATTTCAGTGATTTACTGGTTTTTATTATTTTTTTTTTTTAAGTCTTTGGAAATTAGAAATTTTGCTACAATATTTCGTTTGAATTTGTAATACATTTTTTTTATCTTAAAGAATTAGATATTGTAAATTTGATCAAATTTAATTTAAAATATTAATTTTTAATATCATAATTACTAGGTACAATTTATAAAATTATATTCTTTGTCAATCGCAACTTATCGATAAAATCTTATATCATTTTTAAAATATAAGAAATAGTAATCTACAAAATGATAAAAATGAATGTAATAAAAAGTATATACGCAAAAAGAAAAGTAAATTAAGTAATTTGGTATTTTTTTTGACTACTACTTTAGCTTATACACCTGAATAGGCCACACCTTGGTACTGACCACCTATTAACTATAGTCATTACTTAAAACAAGCTCAGAAATAACATGCAAATGTTACGTCAAAATATCCTTTGTCTTTAAAATCACTTATCTTTTATTTTCATTTTTCATTTAAATAGTTTTAATAAAAATTAAAAGTCAATCAAATTTTTACAAAATTACAATCCTATCGCACATTAACATCATTCACCAAAAAAATACCTTACCAACCATTTCTCAATCCAATACAAAATTGAACCATCAAACATTCGCAATTTCAAAAATTCGTATCGTCATTGCCTAAATTTACATAATCTCCATTCAAAAACATCAATCTAAAAATTCTTTTAATAATAGACACTTCAACTATCCATAGACAATCAACAACAAAAAAAACCTTCTAAAACCAAATAATCACATTTCCTTTTTAATTCCCCCCCTCCCTCCTTTTTATACAGAACAATCGTCAATGACCTACTTCGAACAGTTAGTGGGCGAAAAATTGAAACAACGATCCGTGACGCTTGATATAATATACCCACGGGCTCAATTACCGTCTCTCTATTATATAGCTGTATAATATAAATCTAACTATCGTGATCCCGCTGGGATTCGCGGTCGCTTACTATATACCTAGTCCAGTCCAGCGTAAAGATTACGGTGCAAACGAGCCTGTGACAGTTCATCGACCCTGTGTCTGTATAGTATATGGAAGTGCTCTGATTTAGCTGTGTCTGCTTTCCTGTATATTGCAGACTTGTATATATATGTGTGTATGAATGTATAACTAGTTTTTCTTGTTGATGTTTCAAGTATTATTTTATATATGTCTGGAAGCTTGTATATTTTAATTAGATTTGATTCGATTTAAATTGGTTTTAACCATTAATTTTTTTTTATTTTTATTTTTTTTTCTATGTTTATAGTCTCTATATGATTTGTAAGGTAGTCGATTAATGCAACGATTTTTTTCGTGGTTTCGAGGTAAATATTTTTTGTTTTGTTATGTGGTAATTTAAATTTGTCAACAATTATTTAAATACCCTGGTAATTTATTTATTTGACTGTGTCATTATTTTTAACACTTAAGTTTATAAATGTTATATTAACTTGTTTATAATATAATTTAACGTGATGTGTCATTTTAATAAAATCAAACATGTTTCATTTTTCTTTTTTTTCTTTTAAATTTTAATTTAACACCATCATATTCAATTATAACAATATTAATGTGAATAATTATATAAATATTAATATAAATTTTTTTATAAAAATTAATGCTGAGTTCAAATAATAATTCCAAGTTATAGTCACTGAAAAGTCGAGTATCATACCTTTGTTATCAAGTCATTTTTATTTTAAAACTTTTACAGATGAAATCTCTTTGATTCAATTATCGATAAATTGATTCAAGGACACGTTAATTGCTTTATTGAAATTAAAATTATTAACTATTATAATAAATTCATTGATACAATTTTTCTCTTCTATTTATAATAATTAAATGAAAATTAGAAAAAATTCAGTAGATTTTTTTTAAAGAAAATCTTTATATCTATTCTGAATAAAGGCTTAACAATAGATCTCAAGATAAAGATTTTAATTAATATAGTATTATGAACATAACTTTCAGTTTTTTTTATGCCTAACAACTAAATCTTTTTTTAATATTCAATATTTTTCCAAAAAATATGCCAATATTTACTGTATTAACAAAAATTGTTTCTCAATCTCTTTTTGAAACAAGTAGAATTAATTTAAGAGACATTACCAATCGATCGTAGACCTTTCTTATTCCACTCCAATAACATTTTTATATCCAAATTTTATAAAATCTCAATTTTTATGTAATAAAAATGTTGTCTAGAAAAAAATCTAAGGAAATGATTATAAAAATAATTCACTTTAATTCACTGTTTAATATAATTTAGAAAAGTTTAAAAACCATAAATAAACTTAATCATTTTAACAAAATTTAATTATACAATATAAATCAATTGAAAATTAAATAACCTTCTTAATACAAACATTAAAACAATTAAAAAATTTTTTTTTAAACCTACATTTTTCCCAACAAAATTAAACCAACAGTAAAAAAAGAAAAAGAAAAAGAAGAGCGTATCTCCACAGAAGTATATACCTCGACTTTTTACAAGCCAATCGTGTTCAGCAGCAAAGTTGAAAAAGAGGAAAAGAAGAGGAATAAGAGCGCGGGAAGAAGATCGAAGAAGCAAAGGATAAAGATAAGTACCGAAAAGAAAGGAAGAAAGAAAGAGGAAGAACACGAGAAAGGATAGTACCTATATATCGTAAGTAAAAAGTGGGGGAGTCAAAAGAAGAAGAAGAAGAAGAAGGGAAAGTCAAGAAGCGCATCAGCAGCAGAATAAGTATATATATTCTCTTATATACTATACCAGCAAGTAGGTATATAACAGCGTTCACCGATCGCAGCTCTCAGCGGAAGTTCGCTCGGTCGGTGCGCCGAAACAAAAAACATATATATAAATATATACATATAGACAGGTAAGTAGTAGGTATAGTGTGTATACCTATATAGCCTGCGGACGAGGAAGTAGAGCGTTCCCGGAAGTTCTCGTTTTCTGAAGTCAGGATCTGCCCTGAAGGGACCTTCGGTATATAGGTATATGTATATCAAGGATATAAACGAGTCCTGGGTATTTTAAAAACATGCACACGTGTGTGGATTGGCCGATTTTCTATAATTATGGTCCAGCCGATCTTATAATATATTTACACGCGTGTCTTTTGTATGTGCAATTGGTCGCGTATGTCTGTCAAGTCTTGGGCACTGATCTGTTTTTTTTTTTCTTTTTATTTATAAAAGAACACATAGATTTTCGTGGTAGGGTATTGACGGTTAGATTTGCTATCGATTTTTTTTCTTTTTTTTTTTTTTATAAACGTCAATCAGTCTATCAATCGATCGCCAAAGGGTTAATCGAATTAAACTATCTCTTAACCAATCAACCATAAAATATATAACCTAAGTCAAATTTAAAATTAACATCGATATTTCAAATAACAACAATAATAACAAAAAAAAAAACAATTAACCTTTTAAATAATCAGATGTCAATGCTCTGCCAAAGTAAATTATATACGTATACACACAATATAGAGCAAGCAGACTTTACTTGCTTATATACTGAGGAGAAGCATAAAATTGTGCAGCTGCACATACACTATCACATGCATACAGAAAAACTGTTGTTTCTGTTGCTTCTTCTTCTTCTGCTGGTGAACCACCGCTCAAAGTATCGTTCCGCTATCCGCTTCTTAGTACCACCACCACCACTATACTACTACTAGTACTATACAGAAAAGCCTCGCGGTTTTATGGCTCCGTAAGCTTGTAAGCGTTAATTTTATACACACTATGACAACAAGAACAACAACGAAGATGAGTACACTTGCACAATACACATATATTTTATATATACACTAAAACACACTCGCGTTTTATCTCATCACCAAAATCAAGTCATATCATTTGATTTATATATATTGTCACGAAAAAATTTCACTAAAAAAATAGTACAATTATCATATAATTGATTCACTAAATAAATCGATATTAAAATAACACAAATTATTACATTATAAATTAAAGAAAACAAAGTACAGAAAACGGGAGCGATATATAAGTACTACACAGACGTTAAGGTAGCGCGAGCTCGAACGTTTCGAGCGATACTGAACTGACATTGCAGCAGGCCGGTTGGTTGGGTTGGTTGTATATACCGGCTAACTTTTACTCGTTGTACCTATATAGGTATATATAGTCGCGAGAGTAAGAAACCGCCACGCGAGAGAAGCGAGCAGTAAAAGCGAGAGATCCGCGGCTATGATGCTTCACTTTGTATCCACTGACGACGCCACTGTCGCGACTACTGCTGCTGAGGCCATGCGACTTTGTAGAGTAGAGTAAATCTATATAAGTATGTGTGTGGACTTTCTACTTCTTTTATATATAGGTGTTTTATATATAAAGGTGTGTGCATGTGTGTATGTGACCCCTTATAGCTTCTCTTATTATTAACGCTTGTGAGGAGAAGGAGACTGAGTGTAGACGTGAGATGGATTATTTGGAGCAGACACAGCTGGAGGGATTTGTTTCTCTTAGATTTTAATTTTTTTAATAAAGCTTGTTATTTTTCTTTTTTTTTTGTGATGAATTAATTTAATTTTTATAAGAATTTGTGATTTAATAATAACGTTTTAGGATTTTAAATTTTGTTTCGTGATAAAATTTACTACTTGAGTTGTATTTACAGTTTTAAGTAGTATCAGCTCGATACTGTAAGGCGTATAATAACAAGATATGTAATTTTTGTTTAATGGATTATTATTTTTTAAAAACAAAATTTTAATTTATTATTTTGATTATTTGATAATTTAAAAAGAGTACAATGTCATTGATCTGTTTGTGAAAGTTAAAAACGATTAAGTTGAATGAGTTTGTCACGTTTAGACAGTCATTACGTATCTTGTAACGTAAAAATTTATTATTACCTTCGTTGTTACGATGACTTAATCTACTGAGAAAAAGATAATTTTGTTAAACAATTTCGAGTTGTCGGAAACCAATTCTTTTGTTTCAAGTTATGATTTATTCGTAAGCACACAAATGAAATTATTATGAAATTTCAATCAAATTTAATTATTTTTTTATATTTAATAACAGTTTAAGATGCTAAGTGTTATACAATATTATTTTGATTAGTAGATAAGTTATGTGCTTCAGAATGTATGAAATGTATAATTTCAAAATTATTTAAAAGTACTTTTTGTAATAAATAATTTAAAAAAAAACGACTGTTAATTAATTTTTCTAGAATCAAATTCTCTAAGATAAATATTTTACAATTATTATAGATGAATAAAATAAACAACCTAACTCTTTACAGAGCTTGGAATGAATTGGTCAATAAAGTGTAGGCTCCGTAATCCACAGGTTGTGGGTTCGATTCCTGACATCTGACTGAATCATGTTGATTGAGCTCTAGTCGAAATATGCTTGTAAAAGTATAAAAAGATATATTCACACGCTGTTAATCGAACAATAGATATTTATTGGCTGCAATTTATACAAAATATTAAATTTTTTTTTATATAAGTTATGAAACTTAAATTAATTTTTTACCATCAATTATACTTAAAACCGAAAAAATGATCAATTTTTCAAAAAAATTATTTTAGTTTTAAGTTACGCTGTTAACAAAATGCATGCTGAACTAACTGATTCATACAAAATTTTGAATTTTTTGTGTGCTAAGAAAAAGTTGTTGATGTTGACCTTACAAGTGATTGTATACTTATTGTATCGATCTTTCCTAAAACTATGGAATCTTTATTTTTAACTTTGTATTTTTAATATTATTATTTTCATTTTTCATACGAATTTTTTTTTGAATGACAAAATTTTACAAAAAAGTAAATTAACCTAAACTTTTATATTTTATGTCATAAACATTTTTACGCTACTCACATTTGATTCACCTTTTGGCGTTAACTATATTATTATTTTGATATATTAACTCTAATCATTTTTACGTGACTTTTAATTTTTTTTATTGTTCTGGGGCTGAGCTGCAGGATTTCATGAAGCTGAATTGAACGGTATACGGACATTTTTCCGCGAAAATTGGATGCGGAAAAATGTACTCCAATCTAATTGAACGCTGCGAAATGTGTCTTTAGATGAAGTCCACGTCAAAAATAAGTCAAAAACTGAAGAGAAAAACTAGTGGTCAAATTCACTTTGTATACATGTAATAATTTAACAAACAATTACCATACGTATTATAATAAAAAAAATAAAAAGTCAAATAAATGCTCAATTCACACTAAATAGACAGATAAAAAAGGAGAATTTGGGTAATTTCTTTATCAATTTTGTTTCTCCTCTCTAATAAAAGAAAAAATTTTCTTTGTCGTGGATCATAAACTAAATACTTTTGAGGAGCCACTAAATTTTTTTTAGGCGAAAACTAAATTTAAGATTTTTATAGTACTTTGTACAGTTCAGCCCCGTGACTTTTCCGAATTGTGAAAAAGATTTTTAAATTAATGTTCTGCACAAGTCACAAATTTTAATTTTTTGATTTCAAAAAAATTGAGAGGTTTCCTAAAATCTCAAGTTTAAAGTCTATATTTTTTTGAAAATTTATTCCTTTAATTTAACAAGAGAAAAAAATTATTGAAAACAAATCGTACAGTTTAGCCCCGTATTCCCCACTTACTTTTTTTTAAAAAAGTGAATGATTTAATATCTGCTCAAAACTTGGAATTATAAAATACGCTTATCTATTTTTATTAACTTTTTTTTTTAAATAAAAAAGCAATATTTAATTGCAATTTGCTTGGAAATGATGATTATTACATTTTTAAACTCATATAATAATAATTTGTTTTAAATTTAAATACTCTAAAATTACACTTAATTTATATGTTATGGTGCATCGCACATGATTCTGTAATTCAATTTTACGTACGATTGAACCCTAGAAATTTTCGCATCATATGAATTCCTTTATACAGACGTATAGGTATATATACAATCAAATCTAAATATCATTGACCTTCCTATACGTAGAATAAAAAAAAATAAATAGTAAAAAAAAATCACGTGCATATAAAAAGTATCGCGTGCTACGCTTTTACACTAATTTGCCCCAAGACAATGTAATTTTCAGCATAAGCGATTTCCTTGCGTCTTGGGGGAATGCGCACAGGTAACTGCGAATTTCCGGTGAGATATACGCGGTCATGAGTTTGGTTTGTATACACGTACATATGTAATGTTGAGAGATGATGATGAGCTGAGAAGAATTATTTGAATTTTCACCTTATTGGATGTGTTGGAAAACTTTGAGGTGTAAATTATGAGTAGATTTGCTTATATCGAATACTAGATTTAATTTACTTTCGAATTAAAAGATAATTTTTCAGCAAATCAATTATATTATTCTTGAATAAATGTTAAAGAAAAATGTTTGTAAAAAAAGCTGCTTAACGATATTTTATTAGATACTGTAAATTTAGAAGAAATCTTGAACTTTTATTTTAACTGAATTTATGTTTTAATTTGTTATTAACTTTCACGTGATTTTTTTATTATAAAATGCAAGTGTTTAAAAAGTAGTTACATAATTTATCAAGAGTTATTAAATCGCTTGATTGAACTCATTTAATTTGTAATTTATGATTGCATAAATTTAATTGACTTTTTTTAATTTTAAATGTATTTATAATATTAACAAAATAGCATGTTCCATTTACTGATTCAACTATATAAATTTTGAAAGAATATTAATAATGAAATTATTGGGTATTATCTAAAAAGTGATATAATCTTTATAGTTATAATCTATAAGATTTTTATTTGTGAAAAATAATTTTAAAAATCAAGTTACTGATAAAAAATGTATATTGAAACTACTTTCTTGTTTTTTTATTATTTAATCAATCTGAATAATAGTAAAAAATATAATTTTATTACACATAATACAACTTTTAAATAAACTCACACATAAAAAACTCTAACTCCAAAGCCTATAAGTACTAACGTAAGCTACAAATTGGGTGTCGTCCATAAAATATAATAATAATAATATTTCCACGTCCTACCTACACATATATAAGTATACAATTTTAAAGATAGCTAAAATATAACCGATGCTACCACCACCACACGTGTTTGTTAGTGACACACACCCGGAGCGCGAAAAGAATAATGAGAGAGCCGGAGTCGACGAGGAAGAAGGCACACAAGTCTATATATATATTGACTCAACGATATCGCTCTCTCTATATAGGTGTATATATGCATGTATATGTCAAGAAGCTCACCCACACGTTGCGCTTGAAAGTTAAAATTTGATGAATTCACCTCATAAGCATTATCTTTAGAAATTCATATTATATATATATATATATATATAGGTATCCAATCCTCGTCGTCGTCGACTTGTTGGGACGCGCTCGCGTTTTTGTTGCGATGCGGCGGCAGTGTTGTCAGTTCAATTTTTAGTGTCGTCGGCATAAAACGTGCTGTTCGGCTGCTTATTATTGCGGAGGTATTAACACCACGTGCATATACAATTGGTATATGCAGTTAATTGTTTGAATATTATACGTAATTTGTGATAACGGTAAAATGTATTAACGAGAAAGAGTATTTTTGCTTATGGTTTACAGAGAGCAATGTATGTTAATGTTGATAGAAGATTTTTTGTCACGTGTACGACGACGAGAAGTGAGAATTCAATTTGAACTTTTTTATTTGCTAGTCAAAAAATTGTTGTTAAAAAAGAAGATATACAACTTATTTACAAGTAGGTACTTTATCTATTATTTGGCAAATTTTAATAAACTGATTATTCTATATTAATGGATATTTTAATTTATAAATATTACCTACATTATGTTCAATATTATTATTTAACATTTTTGTAAGTAAGGTTATTTATAAAAATGGAGTTTTTGTTTATTCAAGTTTTTTAAATATAATATTTTTTTTCAGAATGTCTAAGAAAAAAGAAAAAAGACAAAATATTATTCCTGAAACATCTGAAAGTGAAGATAATGATCTGACCGAAGAGAATATTTTACGTATAATAGTTGCCTCTGATATTAATTTAGGATATGAACAAACTACAAAAAGAGGTATAAATTTATTTATATGATCATTTTAATAGTTTTCTTTTTGTTTTATAAAAAAAGAATAAAAAAAAATTTTTATTAAATTAATTTAAATAAAATTTTTTTAAATTATTTTTTAATAAAAATATTATAACTTTTAATTTATAATATTTATTACTAAGAAGAGTATGTTTTCTTTTTTTTTTAAGATCAAGCAGAAGATAGTTTTATAACTTTTGAAGAAATTCTTCAATTTGCAAAAGATTATGATGCTGATTGTATTTTACTTGGAGGAAATTTATTTTATGAAGCAAATCCTCCACTCCATGTAGTCCAAAGATGTATAAGTTTACTAAGGAAGTATTGTTTACGTGAAAAGTGAGTAGTTAATAGCTGATATTTTTTTAATAACTCAATAAATACTATGTTGAACATTTTTCTAATTTACTGAATACAGACCAGTAACAATAGACTGTGTATCGGACCCAGAAGAAGTTTTTAATCACTGTGATCATAAAGTAGTTAATTTTAAAGATCCAAATTTGAATATTGGTATTCCAATTTTTTCAATTTATGGAAACCGAGATAAACCAAGTAATATCCTGTACTATATTTACAATTTCCTTAATCACATGATTTAATATAAATATGCACAATACTGAAATATTCTATTAAAACATGTAATTATAGTTTTTAGTCGGGTAGGTCCACTTGATCTTCTTGCAACAACTGGGCTTATAAATTATTTTGGAAAATGGACAAGTGATCATGATAGTAAAATTAATGTTCTTCCACTATTGCTACGCAAGGGTACAACTGATCTTGCCCTCCATGGCTTAAACCACATGAATGAAGGCAAATTGACCAAGTTATTCAAAGACAAAAAAGTACATATTTTCATTAATCTACAAAATATGTTTTAAAATTTTTTTCATGAATAAGAAAAGTCATATTGAACAAAAAACTGATTGAAATAAAAATTTGTAGCTAGAATTTTCAATTGATGAATCCGCAACAGAAGTATGCAATTTACTGGTGCTCAATCAAAAACGTGCTCGGCCATGTAGGCCAGAAAATTCATTTCTCTCTGAATCTGTAATTCCAGATATTTTTAATATCATTATTTGGGGAGGTGAGCCTGAATGTCGTATTGTGCATCAAACTGTTCCTGATAAATTATTTCGAATATCGCAGCCAGGTAATTTATAATATTTTTAATACAAAAATTATCATCAAATCCTTTAAATTAACGATTTACTTTTCTTTTAGGGGGTTGCATAGCAACATCACTGTCACGAGGCGATATGAGATCAAAGAAGGTAGCTTTAATGCAAGTTTATAAAAGCTCATTCAAAATGAATTATTTAAAGTTGAAAACTATTAGACCTTTTGCATTTGCTCGGCTAGATTTAAGTGAGTACGATGAGGAGATATCAAATTTACAAAAAGAAATTGTGTTGGGAAGGATAGTTAAAAAAAGTCGAGCTCAAGCAATTGAAAAATTTACTGATAAACAGTTTGAACAATTAATCCTTCCTACTGCTCTTAAAAGACGGACAGGTAAACATTCAACTTGTTTAAAAAACTTAAATAAAATTTTGTATAAATTAACATTTTTATGGTAATGTTCAGGACACCCAAGACAACCCCAGAAACCCTTATTGAGATTGAAGATTTTTTACGAGGAGGATAGTGATCGTTTTGACCCTCACAGGTACCATCCCTCTCTATATTTTATTTTAAATTAAATTTTTAAAAAAATTCAGTGTACTTTTATTTTTATTATATAAACAAGATTGGCACGGAAGTACAAGGACCAAGTAGCTAACCCAAACGATATGATCGTTTTTATAAATCGTTCTTTGTTAATAAATTATCAAAGTGACGACGACAATGATGAGTTATACGATATTCTTTTTAAAGATGTAATAAAATTTTGTTATACATATAACTAATTTTGTAACTTAATGTACTAATCAAAATTATTTTTTATATTTAATTTTAGGAAAGCAAAAATTGGACACGTACTGTTGAAAGAGGAATATCAGAATATTTTAGTCGTGAAGAAAATAGAAAAAAAATGAAGGTTTTACCATTTGAAAACCTTAACAAGGCATTAAATGACTTTAAAAATGATGACTATCAGGCTTTTTATCGCACAGTACAGTACGTAATAAAAGTATATTTTTTTAAATTTCTTGATTGAATTTGACATTTGTTTTATTATTGGAATTTTCAGGAAAAATATGCAAAAGAGGATTAATTATTTGATGAAAAATGATGTGGAAGTGGAAGATGCTCTTGAGGCTTTAGAACATTACAATAAATAATACATCATTAGAATGATTCTCAAATATTTTGAGTACAAAACTAATAGATTTTTAGTAATTAAATTTACAATGAAGAGACTTTTTTGAAACTAATGTGATAAATAAGCTGCATTTATTCACGTACTTAAATCCATAAATGATCAATGAACTTATAAAATATTGTTATTGTACATAATTTTTGTACAAAAGAATATATCTATATATTTCTGTTATGTATTTGAATTTGAAAATGATTTTTACTATGGTGAATAAATTTTGTATTTCATCACTATTTTTAATTTTTTATAGTTATTTTTAATGCAATATGTTACTTAACTATTTATTAATTTAAACTTTACCATCTAGTTATTCTTAAAATTATATTTTTGAAATTTCCAAAAAAACAATTTTTTAAATATATTATTTTCTAGTTAATAATTTATTTAAAAAATTCAAATATTGTTTTACTATTAATTACTTTTTTCTTAACCATCTATGAATACAATTTTTATATAGTATTTAAGTATAATCATTGTTAACAATAAAAATAATGCATCATTGTGTATAAAATAAGACTTTAAAAAAATAAACAACTATGTGCGATACAATTACTTATACAGAAATAGCAGTAATAAAAAATAACATGCAGCACAAACCTTTATATTCCCAGTTTTCATATGAAAGAGAATGTCAGCTTTAGCATATTCATCTTCTTCTATACTGCAAAAATTGTTGCACTTTTTATTCTTCATCGTTGGATATCCAAATACTGAAAATAAATGCAAAAACTAATTATTGATCATTAATAAATTATATTGAAATTTTAGGTATTTTTAGTATATGTTAATACATTAATTATTTCTGTAAAAATTACGTAGTCAATATAAGAGATCTATGGTAATATATAATAATTGCTATTTGTAATAATCTTGAAGAAATTGTGATCTCAAAGATATGCCGTTGAACTTTAAAACTTATAAAGATTAAATGGGCTCAGTGAGGTATAAAAGTAAATATAAATTGCAGAACAGTAAGTTCTTGCAGTCAATAAAAATTATTAAAGTAAGTAGTGACAGGAAATCGAGCAGTCGCTACTTATTTAAAAAAAAAAAAGATCACAAATAGCACCGTCATTTGTTCAATTCTCAACGGTTGTTTTTGAACTCGATGCAAAAAAAAAATCGTTGGAAATAAATTATTCGCTAAATAAAAAAAAACTTTTCAACTAATCTCACACATATTGGGATTGTTACTCAACCGCTAGCGCCTCCCATCTGGCCGCGTGGCCAAACAGCGAACTAGAGGAGAGTAATGTTATTTACGTGCTTTTAGAT
>JAPYZE010001972.1:0-39573 GCA_030522805.1 Leptomastidea abnormis
TATATATATATATATATATATATACATAAATTATCCTTTACTAAATCAACACTTACTTCCATCTCTTGTTTAACATCAGGATTCTTGTAGTTCAAATCAGGTTGTTTGGGATCGAACTGATGGAAATAAAAAAGCATTCTATCTTCGCTGTAGGTCCAGGCCGATTTGCTAAATACACTGAGCCAATTATTTGGTGGAACTGTCTTGGAGGAATTTTTTCCTGGATGCCAAATGTAATAATCCTTGTATTTACCTGAATTATTAAGACTTTGTTGAAACCAGTAATGTTTATCTGACGTATGATTTGGTACCAAATCCATAATAACCTAAATGAAATAAAAAATTATTTTAATTTTCAATCCGATATAACAAGTGTTTATTTGAAGTTTTATCAAAAAATATTTCACCTTGATACCAAGCTTTTTAGCTTCTTTCGTTAAGTTTTCTAAATCTTCCATGGTACCGTAGTCTGGGGAAATATCTCGAAAATCAGATATATCATATCCCATGTCTACCATAGGACTCGCATATATTGGTGATAACCATATTGCTTTAATTCCTGATTCTTGAAAATGCGATAACTTGCTTGTTATGCCTATAATATGAAGTGTATCGATATAACTTTCGAGTAAAATATTATAATTAAATTATTTACTCAATAAGAACAGAATAGTAAAAAAATAATAATTTAAAATAATTAAATATTCTAATAAGACTTCTAAATAAAAAAAAGTCTAAAAATCTGACCTTTCAAATCTCCTTTTCCATCATTATTGCCATCCATAAAACTTCTTGGATACACTTGATAGAACACCGCATTTTTCCACCATCCCTTATTTTTAATTTCGCCAGCCACAAAACTGGCGCACAGTAGCGCGGCAATGAACCACTGCAAACGCAACATTTTCACTGACAAATCGCCGCCCTTCCAGCTGAATACTTATATACTCAAGAAAATTAAAAAAAAATAAACTCCTAATGATAACTTATCTATTAATCGACATTCATTAAAAGAAAATTAATTTTCTTCTAGGTACACGTAACTGTACACTCACGATTGAGATAATACACTTTTGTAGGTAACAACTTTTCCACAATTTCTCGTTGTTTAAAAAAAAAAGTGACCACTAGTTTATCTATTTTCGCAAATGTTCAATCACGTGATTTTTTAAATTAAAATCTGATTCATTAATAATTTTTAATCGCGACTCATGAATCCTTCTTTCTTTTAAATTTGTAGATACTCAAAATAATGAGCAATCGAGATGCGGTAACAGCATATATCTCAAATGATTTTTCCAACGCGACTCGTCGCATCACACTAAAACGACCAACACATCATCGCAGAACTTTGACTAGCTTACCGCGTTATAGAAGCAATTCGCGGTTTTATTTTTTTTTCTCTACGACGCATAATAACAATCATCATCATCATCATCATCATCACTCGCAATCGCGAAGCTCTCGGATTTTAAATAACGAACGCTCAAGTGCATGTACAATAAGTCGTGTCCTTGAGGACATTACGATATGTGTGGACGTTATAAAGGTTGCTGTGTATGTGCACACACGCTAGTTTTAATCTAATCACTTGGATTGCATTTTTTTAATTGCCGGAAGAACAAGCTGAGGATTCTGCAGGTGTAAGAGGGAAGGGGAGGCGTGATTTTATTTTGATAAGCTGTTAGATTGTATAGGTATATAGTTGATGTGTATTTTTGAAAATACTTGATAGTTACGCAAGTCTGTGCAATTATTGTCCAGTGGAAACTGATTATCTTTCTTATCAATAGAGCACGAGTAAAAATTTTTGTTTCCCTCCGTAGAGTCTACTATTATAAATTTATTGTCACATACTGCTATAAAATGATATAAAAGAAAATAAATTTTGTTATTTTAAGAATCATATTGGATTATATGGTTGATGACAGTCATTTTAATAAAATTATAAATTAATTTATTAAATGAAGTGGCTTTTTAATTTTTGTAAAATTTTAATTAATGTTTTAAATGTTTTTCAGTATTTTATTCTTTAAAAACATGATTATAATATCATTAAAATAAAATAAATAATATTATTTTCATATTATGTTTTAAAAATTAAAATAAGCATTTGATTTTTTTATTTGTAATAAAAAAACAAAATTTTATAAAGATTTTCAAATATCATATTGACAACAACCACGTAATCCATATATATGTATATATATATATATATATATAATTTAACGTCATCATACACCTTATTAGGTGTGATCTAATCATTCTATTCTTCAAACATATCCAAAGAATAAAACAAAACACTATTCTCAAAACTAACATTTTTTTCTACTCCCAGTAAAACTGACACATCATTAGCGAGTCTCAAGCGGCAGTTCAGTATCAATTCTAAAGAATAAAAGACACTCATTAAATCTTTCCATACAAGTTTTAATTTAAGAAAAAAAAGAAAAAGAAAACAATCAATTCTAAACTGTCGATGTTGGGTAACATTGCAAAATCCATTCAGACAGCATAGGTGTTAGAAAAATCCAATATTAAATTCCAAGCTCGTTATATATGTCGAGAAAGATAGACTGACCGCCTCGTGAAAGAACTTTACCTGCGGCATTATTAGCGGTTCACCAGTCCCCGAGGGCTTATCTTTCCTATATTATACAAGAAACTCGTTAGGCCAAAAGCGTATATATATCTCTCGCTCTTGATATTCAAGTGTCTTGCCTCCGGGTCCAATGTGGCCGATTTCACGCCACTCAAGTATGTACTACGCTTTTGTGCTAGTCCAATTTGATCGTTCGTATATATACGAACTATATAGTAGTACCATATAGTACGTATACATAATTATCCTCGCATAGAAACAAATTATCGTGGATGGTGACTTTGAAGTAGAAGATTCGACTTAATTTTTCATTGAATATGCTATTATTGTGACAGTTGACTTGTTTTTTAAAAAAAAAGAATTATGTGGGCTTAGATTGTTACTGTGACGGTAATTAACTTTGTTGTGAAAAGCATCATACATGAGCTCTGATTATTATTTCGAATAACATGACTGATGTGAATTATGGATGACGTTTTGCTTACTATCGACAAATAAATAGTTTTGTTAGATGATTATCTTATTATAATAGAGATTGATTAAACAATTATGAAATAGTGTAGAATTATGAAAAAAAAAAACAGTTGAATGCAACGTTATTAAAATTTTTTTTAAATTATTGTTAATGGATGTTAAAACCTATTTTATTTTAAGTAATGACGGAAAGCTAATAATGATTATGTAGGTCTATTAGCTGCGTCATCGAGTTTCACAGTTAAATGTGCATTATAATTAAAATAATATAGCTTATCTCTCATGTTTAGTGCAATATCAATCAAAATATGTCTGGATGATTTGATTAATAAATCACAATGCAATTTTCAATTTTATTAATTAAAATTCTATTTCAAATAATTAAAAAATAATTTTATTTATTTAAATTTTTTTCAATAGTTTTCCTTTTTGTTTTAAATTTTAGATTATGAAACATAGAGATAAATATTGTTTTAACGAAACTAAATGTACACTAGTTTCATAAGTAATCAAGACCACAATTAAGTAATCATTAACTCTGAAACAAACATTTCCATTCAAGTTACATATGTTACTATTATTAAAATAATATTTAAATTACTAAATAATGAGCCACACACACCAATACCAGTTACTTGAGAAAAACAAAAACATTCCAGTCTCAAAAAAAAAAAGAGAACAATCATTTCTTCGAACAATCAAGCCCATCTACACAGCAAATCACTTCAGAGTCCTTAATCCAAATTCTCATGCAATGCTTCGCTGTCTGGATTATCGCGTGTTTCGGATGATGCTCAGAGCATAACGTGCAAGTTCACTTCATCCGTACGAGTATAGGTCTTGAGAGACGTAAGTGACACGCACGAGCGCACAAAATCGTGTTTGCTAGCGATAAGACGCACGACGAGAGAGAGAGCGCGTATAACTACTTATATACCTATACCTGCTTAATCAACTAATTGGTAATGCGAGTTTGTGAAGTGTATGGAACTTTTTTGTTGTTTTTTTAGTTGTTTTAGTTGTTTTTAATTAATATTAAACGATAATAGATTGTTTTTTTCTACGATGATGTGAAGCTGTATTTTTTGCGTTTAATTTTGTAGATTTCATTGTCGAAAGCTTTTTTTTTTGTATGTGCTTATTGTTATAAGTATTTCAGTATTAAGATTGTTGATAATGCAATTTTTTTTAGAGATATAGATTTGTTTTGTATTAGATTTGTTTGTTATGTATATGGCTGAGTTTGATTCATCACACAAATATGAAGTATAAATTTTCAAATTGAACTTTTTGTCTTATTTGGATTTTTTTAAGTTTAAAAATAGATTTATGAATAAATAAATAAATAAATAATTTAATAAATATTCTGATATAGTTATTTTTAAAAAACGATAATGAGTTGAAAGATCATTAAAATGATTGGACGAAAATTACAAAATGATCACTTTTAGATATAAATTTTACCAAAAAATATTGCATGATTTCGCAGATCTTCAATCTGATCAATCTTGCTCGAAAAACCAATTGCTTCACGAGTGATTACAACTCAAATTTTTATCATAAAAAATACCTTTTCTGCACTCTTTTAAGCGCACTTTGGTTAAGACTCGTGATAAGCTTAGAACAGTGAAAGCAGCGGTAATCGAACCTACAAACTGTGGATTACGAAGCTTATACTCTACTGACCAAGCTATACCAAGGCCTAATAATCACCTTTAGATAACATTTTAATTAATAAATAATTTCCCATCCTAAAAGTTACTGCATTATTTAAAATCAGTTTAATACTAATCGACTAAAATTTTTAAAATTTAAAAATCTTCCAAATAAGGCTTAAAATATTCTCCATGGTCTGAAACGCCAAAATAATTTAATTTTTTTATGCTAGATAATTTAATTTTAGTTTAGTCAAATTTAATAAGATTCAAATGTTGAATTAATACGTCATTATTTGCATAAAATTTTTAATAATTGACAAAATACAGTAGTATGAGGTACAATATAAGTAGTAAGTAAGAAAGATAAATTTAATGACATTAAATATACCGTGTATTTGTACATTACATTTTGTAGACTTTGACAATAAATTTTGCTTTTTTTTTTTAATCGGAGAGGAAACGTAATTAATTTTTTTTTTTTCTTACACATAACAAATATACTTATGTGTCGATACCTTTATTTCTTATCTTATCACATTTCATTTTTTGCAAAAGAGCTCAAGTTTATTAAAATTAATACTCGAATTTACGGCTGATCCAAAATTAATAGTATCACAAAATTTTATAATGAAACCGTATTTAATTTAACCTACTGCGGCTCAAATAAAATTACCACGTACGGTAATTGAATTATTTACCATGCAAAATTTTAAATTCAATTTTATAGCATCATAACCATATGCAAACTCACAAAAAGACTATTCAATAATTGAAAAAATTTTTTATTTCTTTCAATTCAATGACGTAAATTTCCGACTATCATTAGCCAACATCCAGGTCTAGTAATATTCTTCAGCATATAATATAACTGTCCAGTTGACGTATGTATACGGCTCATGTGGGAGAGAGAGAGTATAAGGTAAGCTTCAAATAGAAGTTGTGGTGGGCGATGATTACATTAACGGCGACTTGGGTTGTTTAGCTTTGAAAGAGAGCCAATACATATACTTTACTGTGAAAATTAGCATAGCACAAATGACCAGAACGTATAATACCCAGCTTTCGTAGCTTTCACGGCTAATTGGCATCTAATCGCTGCTAATAAAGATGGAACCACTGCGAGCGTGAATATGCAAATTCTCGGAATTAATTGTTGCACTGAAAATAATAAATTTTTATGAATTAAAAAAAAATAAGTTTACATTGTTGTGATAATTTTATAAATTATTCACAAATCATTAAAAAAAATGTATCTAATACTTAGATCTAACATTTATGCAATAAATAAAGTATTTTTACAAATCAAATTCTAACATAGCAAACTATTGAAATCTCAACCATTGATAACGAGAAAAACTTTGAAATCTTTGAAACGACATCAAAAATATATAAGCCTTTAAGCAGCAAACGGCCTGTACTTCTCTTTCGAAATACGCATCCTTATGCTCAAGCAAGCACATAAAATACAATCAAACACAAGCTCTCTAGTACGTAAATAAACATTTCACGTAGCGTGTCACTACGTAATCCAAGTAGTCCGTACAGTCCTATTCATTTCGATTGGCCGAGTCTGGTTAGTAATGAGAAGCAAGAGAACAAGCGTAGATCGGTTTCGAAAACAAGACTGGGTAATGATAGAAATTGCTACCGCATGTATGCATGTACAAACATTGATAGAACTAGAAAGGCTCTTGGGATCATTTAACCGAAATTGACGCTTGCTTGTGTTTACATGAATGAATTTTGTATGTGATGCCGAATTGTCGTTTGCTTTTTAAAATTAAATTAGAAATGTGCGATTAATCTTGAAAAAATTATTAAGTTATTTAAAGCTAATCGATAAGTAAGGATTTACTCACCCGTCTGCGTACGTTTCAATGTCTGATGTTGAAAGGTAGAGTTGAACCTCGGCTGGAGCATTTTTAAAAGCTTTCAAATTAACAACTTCCAGTTGGTTGCCAAAATTTATTAGAACGTATATTGATTTCTCGCCTGCTAGTGTTCTGTAATCATTAGAAAGTAAATAAAACGTTTTAATGTCAATAGAAATGTGATTAATTTTGAAAAAGAACAAAATTAATGTATTTAAGCAATGCACCTTGAAAAACCAAAAACATCGGTATTCAATAGTACCGATTGAAGATCTCCATTTTTAATAGTAGCCGATTTTCTAAGATCTGTTATATGTAGGAAAGTTTTGTAGTAAGACTTGTCCGACGCTTTTTGTGCAGCAAGATTGAGCTGCTGGTAATTATCGTTGACTCGTAACCAAGTTTTTGAATTTGTTGAAAATCCTTAAAAGAAAAAAATAAGTATTATCATCTGATATTTTTGGTAAAAATTGGTAACAAAATTCTTATGAATGCATTTATAACTTTATAATTGCAATAGTGTTTAATTTTAAATGATAATTAATCTTTTGTATAAACATTATTTAAAAAAAAATGATAAAAGTTAATTATATTTTCTATGTTATAAATTACTTATATATTGCGAACATTTAAATAAAACTATGACTTAACAATAGATTTAAAACATAAAGAAGTAAATAAAAAGAATTTCCTCCCACAATTCAATAAGAAAATAGTAGTATTTTATTTTTATCGGTTCGATAAACACGCATATATATGTAAACGTAAACCCACCTGCCGAGACGCTGTCGTCCCACTGGAACGGTGTCCTAGCAGGATCGCGCGATGCTACTTCGTACGACTCCTCCCCAGCATTGCAACCCTGGGGATCTTGAGTCTCCTCCCATGACAGCCAGGTGTCCTCCATACCAATCTCCTCGCCATAGTAGGTTACGGAAATTCCTGGTAGTAAATGTACCATTGCTTGTACTGCTGGTGCTAGTTCATGTCCGAAACGCGTTGCCAATCTTGGCTTGTCGTGATTACCCGCCTGGGAAAAACCGAATGATTAATTTGATGGATTAATAATCTGATCGTGATTTGTGATGTTTGATATATTTTTGAATTTTATTTTTTTTTTTTTTTTGTATGATTCATTTGAATAAATTGCGTGTGAGCGTAAAACTAGTTTTTATGTAATCAGAATGACTTTTGATGAGATCGTATTGATATAAATGTAATGAAATTATAAATGTGTTTACAAAATTTTTTTTTTCTTTTAATTTGACAATTCTAGAAAAGTACTATGTAATTATACGCTCCATAATAATCTTGTTAACTTAACAATGAAAATTTTATGAGCAAACAATTACTGGTACTTTTGTATTTCTAATAAAAGAGACTTCATTTAATTTTGTGTGTACGTTACGCTATGTTATTTAGAATAACAAGGAATTCTATTGTTCGATTTTATCATTAAATTCTATAATTATAATTAGTTTTTGATCACCTAAGACATAATATTAATTATTTGTACGTTAAATTTCGAGAGATTAAACAAATGTTATTAACTAAACTCGAAAAGTAAGCTTAATGATTATTGACAGAAAGCTAATTAGCATTGACAAAGATGAGAAAGTTATAAATTTATAAATTTAATAAAATTATAGCTTTGTAAAACGTACACTAAATATTTACCATGATTTTCATTATTTTCATAAATATTAAATATTATATCACAGAAAAATATGAAATAATAAAAAGACCGTATACTTTAAAAATCATAAGCACAAATACTAGCAATATAACTTTCAAAGAAAATCTGGTAATGTAACATATTATTATTCTGATATTAATAAACCGTGCAAGAATATAATAACACTAAAAACTTTGACCGCCAAAATCATGCAATTCGTAACTTTATCGTTTCATATAAAAACTTTGGTAAACAATATTTGCTTTTTAATTAAAAAAAAATTTAAAAAACCTATGATAAATGAGCCTACTTACCACCCAATTAGAAGTAGCTTTCGGAGGTAAATTCTGCTCCCAAGTATCAACGACATGCATGAAATCACTAGCTGAGGAACTGCTACCAACCGAAGTGATCAAACCAAAGTTGAAAGGAAAGTTTGCACCGTAGATGTAATAATCCATCGTCCTGCTAATGTTTGTGTAAGCTTCGATCATAATGATTCGCGAGCTACCTGTGCCTTCGTACTCTTTAAGTACATTGCTCCATTGGCGAACCATTTCGTACGTTTCGTCCAGATCTTTTGTGTAGATATGATCGGTGTAACCGTAATTATTGGGATCTTCGATGTTTCCGGTTAATGGCTCATCGCGTAAGTCTTCTACTTCGTATAGATGTGGTACTGCGTCTACACGAAATCCGTCAACGCCTTTGTCTAACCAAAATCTCATGACGTCCTTTTTTTATAAAAAAAATTTAATTTATTTATGTTAATTATATTTAAAGTGTCATTAATTTATTGTTAGTTTTCACTTATTTAAATTTTACAAATAATTTAAAAATTAAATTAATGAAATGGTTTCAAAGAAATTTTCTAAGATACGTAGAGTATGTATTAGAAAATATAAATACGATCGTTATGGAGAGTAAATTTACCTTCATCTCTTCAGCAACTTTTTCATTACGGTAATTTAAGTCAGGTTGCCCCGCGGCAAATTGATGTAAGTAGTACTCTTGTCTTTCTTCATTCCAGGTCCATGCGGGACCACCGAAATTGCTGACCTAAAAATGTTTTTGATAACATTGTTAGATAAAACATTCATTATAATCTACTTACTTACATAAAGAACATAAATTTCAACTCAATAAAAACATGAACAAAACTGTTGTATAGTAAACGTAGCTCTAAAAAGAAATTACCCAATTATTAGGTGGTTGACGTTTTCCATTAACAATTTTTCCTTTACGCCAAGTATAATAATTAGTGTAGGGTTCAATTTTTTTAATACTTTTTTGAAACCACTCGTGTTTATCCGAACTATGATTTGGTACCAAATCTAAAATAACTTTAAGTGATAAACTGTGTGCTTTACGAAGTAAATTTTCAAAATCTTTCATTGTGCCAAAAATAGGCTCGATCCCTCGAAAATCCGATATATCGTAACCAAAATCTACCATTGGACTTGGTTGAATAGGAGACATCCAAAATGCATCGATATTAGATTCGACTAAATGTTCCAATTTACTTTCAATACCTGCAGAAAAAAAAGGTAAAAATCATACATCATTTTCTGCATGTCATCATATATAGAAAAAAAGTAAAGCTTTTGTTATCACGCCTTTTCTTTCCAGAATTTTAAACAACATAAAAAAAAAAACTATATTTCTCCTCTTTCTCTATTTTTTTAAATATTCCACGTCAGTTATACGCAATGCACGAAGCCACACATGTATATACGCAAATCACCCAAGAGCTGGTCTCGAGTCGATCCGTCAACATCAACATCCGCGACAGATCGTTCAATTACTCGTACTTCTCTATCTCTCTCTCTCCCTCTCTCTCTCTCTTTCGCTCTTCACCGAATTGAAACCACACCCTTTTCAACGTTTTTCCTCTCCAGCAGGCTGGCAATATTATTTTCGTATCGGTTCGCTTTCGCTTAGAATATTCGTCAATGTCAACGACTACATACAAGCTATAATACGTGTTGCTGACGGATCGAAAGGGTGTAAAAGTTTTCACCATCTAGTTTTTCGTTTTAAAAAATCACGATCGTGTATCTTTAAGGTTGCTAGATTTATTTAGAAAATATCATATTTTTTTTAGTTTTGATAAATAATTGACGTTGTAACGTGATGGATAAAATTATTTGTTGATAAGTAATGTGACGTAACAACGACTTTAGATTATTAGTCAGATGATATTTTTGATATGAGATAGTAACGTCTACATTTTAAATTTTTGCTATCTAAAATCTAAACGATGATTATTATATTTGATAAATTGTCTACAAGTAATAAGACAGTTACTTTCGTTTCTCGAGACGTAAGATTTTTCACTAAATTTTAGATATCAATTAAAATGCCATCATAATTACAAATAAGATTTACATCGATTCATGTAAGTAGACCTCTAAGATTATTAAAATTTGATTTTCGAAATCTTGATAATAAGATAAGATACATTTTATTTTATTTTTCAAATATTATTTTGTCAATTAGGTAAATTTAAAAAAAAAATAAAAAAATTATTAAAATCACATTTTTAATCTTATTGGAAAATTTTGATAGATTCAATTTATATCCACTATTTGTCTTTTAATTAATTTTGAAATTGGCATTTTCGAAGTTCGGACCAGTTTCAAACAGTATTGTCGTTTTTCACATTTCTCGCGTCGAATTGCGGCTATACAAGAGCTATACGTCCAGTCTACCCATTTCAAAAAACGATATAA
Source organism: Leptomastidea abnormis (assembly GCA_030522805.1). NCBI lineage: Eukaryota > Metazoa > Arthropoda > Insecta > Hymenoptera > Encyrtidae > Leptomastidea > Leptomastidea abnormis. The sequence continues at coordinate 11,013 of JAPYZE010001972.1, forward strand.
ACGATTTTACAGACATAAAGTAGGTAGGAAGGGCCAAACTTCTCGACATTGATTTTGAGCGTCATTGTCAATTTGGCATGTCAATCACAACATATCCAAGTTTTCGAGTAACAAGATTTTGATCGACTTGAATTGAGAATTTTGTCATTCAAATTTAGCTTGTTTTGTAACATAGGTTTACAAGTTTTGAAGAATTTAAATTTGAAATTTGAAATTGAATAAGTTGTTCAACACAAATAAAATATTTATTGTAAAATTATTCCAAGTTTACAGTAATCTTGATTTAATTGAAACATCAGAGATAAGAATAATATTAAAACATAACTCTTGTCTTTTACTTGTCTCTTTAATGTTTGAAAGTTCAATAATTTATTATTTCAAACTCTCTCAAAACTACAAACTTCTATTTTTAATTCAAACAAATACATAATTAGCATAACAAACTTTTCATATTCTTTAAGAAAATTTATAATGGTTATTTTAAAGTTGCATTAACATGCAAGCTATATCAACTTTATTTCATTATTTTCTACAATTTAATATGAACTTTCAATGTTATTTCTATCTAAAATTTTACTTATAAAAACTAAATTCACAATTTCATAACAATGCTTCTACATTTCATTTTTTACAATATATAAAAAATTTTATATTTTTATTCATAATACAACCACACACAATAAACATAAAAATTTTTTCTCATTTATAAAAGAAAAATAAAAAAAAGAATTTATGACAAACTTACCTTTAAGATCTCCAATTCCGTCACCATCGCTATCCTTAAAACTTCTCGGATAAATCTGGTACAAAGACATGGTTTTCCACCATTCTGATGATGAGTCACCGTAAACTCCGAGAAAAAGGAGAGCAAATGTACCAAGAGCAACGCGGGCACTCATGTTTTTCCTATGGCAATGAAAACAGTTCATTGAAGTTTATTCAATTTAAACAGAAATTTCGTTGGGAAATTAAAACACACATATAACTCAATTAAAATTTAATTAAAGTGAATGATACTGTTTTAAATAAAGTCATTATTTTACTGTTTTTATATCATATAAAATATTTGAAAAAATAAAAAAAATTTATTTTTACTATTTTAATAATTATTATGCATAATATTTGTATCTAGCGTGAACAACCAATAAATAAAAGATATTAATATTTAATCAATAAATCTCGTAAGAAATATAAAATTTACCACGTGAAGTTAATCCACGACCCGTGAGAACTGATATGTTAGTCAAACACACTTTTTTGCTTATCAAGTAAGGGACATCCACTGACCGTCGCTTACTCGTCATACATCTTTTTATAAAGCAAAGCCGAAAAAAAAAATGGTAGGAGGTGTTTATTTTGTTTTATATGCGTGGCAATTGCGTATGTGTATGTATGTATCTACGTCATTTATTCACTACATAACTCTCGCTTATTCTTTCTATCTTTGTTTTTTTTTCGACGCTCTACTAATTTTGAAGATTATTTTTTTGTAGCTTATATAATTGTTTCTGGTCATCAGCGTTAAAAAAAAAGGAAGTGACAAAAAAATAATACGGATGTATTAAATAATCACAATAGATAAATATGTTTGTGAATCCCATTAATCAAATAATTAATCATTTAAATATTAAGTATACACATTAACAAATACGAAATATAAATCATAAAAAATAACATTTTTTTAATAATAAGGTAAACAAGTTATCAAAAATTAAAACAAAATTTTAAAATTTCCGTTTTACTTGTAAAATTATTGCATTTATTGCTAAGCAAGATTATAATTTGCACCTCTATTCGTTTTTTTTTCTTTTCTGTGATCTATCATTACCACACCTAGCTTGTCAACTTCGTCTACTTATCATTTTTATCTACTCCAAAAAATTTTTGTTATCTAACTGATCGCCCTCAATCAGTGTACGTACATTTAACCGTATCTTGATGGTATTGCGATATGTCAAGGTGATACTTATTCGACGTTAACGTTATTCGTGGTCATTGGAATTTTTTCTGCCTTCATCTGTATTACTTGTCGATTTTTTTTTTATTTATCACTTTTGATCAAGAGTGAGAGAAAAAACTAATAACTTTTAACTCTGCGTGTATCTACTTAAACGTGTATGTAAACGTTTTTAATTTAAATGCAGGAGTATTTGCTTTCTTTTTTTTAAGTTTTTTGTTTATTAAATTATAAAATAGATATTCAATAGTTAGTTAAAAAAAGAAACTTACTTTTATTTACTTTAGTTTATAAAAGTATAAAATAGATATTCTTGCATCTATATATTTTATCTTTAAATAAAGATTACATTTTATAATTTAAAAAAGTTACATGTAAATCTTAAAGATTGTGTATCTTTAAAAAAAAAAATCGTTAGCAAAATGCCTTTTGTGCACATATTTTTAAGCGATTTAAAAAGCATCAAATTTGTTGTTAATTTACATCTTGATTAATTACCAGTGAGTTGTAATTGAACAAAGTCACTTTTATTTTTCTATTATTCCAATTGAAAGGTTAATATTAGTTTACTGGTAAATAAATACAGTACATAAGGTTATTGTTGTAAAAAAAAAAGAGTTGACAAAATGCAAATGATTCATTTTAACTTCATTGAAGTAAAATTTATTCAAGTAAAATGTTTTCAATTAATCAACACTGATTTAAATAAAAATTATTAAATTTACCATTACATCTATTATTACTACCACATTTATTACCATTTATTATCTATAAATTAAATTTTAAAAAAACATATAGTTTCACTGCTTAACAATAACAATACTTTTTACCTTTTATGATAGCATTGAACTGCTCTTAAATCATAAAACTCTCGTCGTCGTCTGCTCGATGGCTACTGCCAGGTATCTAAGAATAAAATAAAATGCACAACGTATCTTTTTGCTCGTGTCGCAATAATGTCAACAATATTACGTATGCAAAGGAACTCTGAATTTAGAAAATTAATTTTAGACGCGCGACGAGTACATTTAATTTCTGATTTAATTTAAAATGATCAATATGCAACTGTAAAATTTTTTAAAATTAATAATAAATTATTGTTTTATTTTTATAAATAAATGATCGTACATTGGAGCTCTCGGGAAACGAGTGGTTTTCATAAAATTTTTTATTCATAAATCTTCGTAGACCTCGTGTTTCCTAAAGCTAGTGCTTGTTTCAAAATAAGCCAGCTCAGTATGGCATTTTACACATTAATAAAGGAACGAATCTCTTCTGCAGAGTATGTCGAGCTATATATCTTAGCCGACCGCAAACAACTCGCAGCAGCTGTTGTCAAGATACATTTATAAGCTTTTGTAATTTATGTTATTAAGGGGTGAAATTGCTGTTGTTAACACATGAGAAGTAAGTTTACGGATTAGTATATTTTTTTTATATATTCTGACTACTACAATTAATTTATTTAAATAATTATTAATTGTAGTTAATCATTAAAATAACTGTATTGTAATCATGATCTTAGACTTTTCAATTGTTTAGGAGTTATTTAAAAATTAAAAAAAAAAAAATAAATAAATAAAACACTTAAATAAATTTTAATTATTTTATTTTACTTGTTTTACCATGCTTTTACTAATTTATGTAAACTTAATTAAAAAAGAAAAATTATTAAATCATTATGTAAACAGATTAAATAACATTTAAGTTTTAAGTCAATTGAAAATTATTCGCATTTCTCTTATTCGAAATAAAAGCCCGCTTATTTATAAAGCATTTCTCATTTTCATGTTGATTTATTATACGCATGTTATGCTCACTATACATATCTCATCGGAAATAACAATTCCACGCCGAATTAGATGCTGAGAAAAGCTTTAACGGGAATCAAAGTTTTGCGCTTTGGTTATTACATGTGCGGTGAATTCAGTATTGCCAAATAATTTTGCTGGAAAGTAGCCGTTAACACACGAGTAACCAGAATACAGCGGGATGCTGCTCGTGAAATTTAGACTTAATTAGCTGTTATTTATGAAAATAAAGCCTCTTTTCAGTTGGTTGTATACATTGTTAGAGTTTGTGGTCTCTTTGAAATTAGTCACGAGATTTGATTGAAATATTTTGAATCATTTAATAATACACAATTTATTTACGAAATTAATTTTCTAGAAATAAGTTATGCACTGTACACAGTAAGCTATAGACCATGACTAGTAAACTTTATTGTTGAATAAATGATGCCTAAATATATCAAAAATATATTCTGTATTCTAAAAATTATAAATATTATAAAATTTAGAAAATGAGTATCACTTCTGTACACACAATTTTTGTAATGAACAATAATCTTACAATGATGATATATTTATATTGTTGTTTTATTTAAGCATAAGACATACCTATTATTAAGTTACAATTTTTAAACAAATTTTAAAATCAAAAGTTACGTAAAAGATATACAGAGAATATAATGATCATAAGATATTTATTAAAAATATATGTATATTAATATTCTTAAATTGAAACAAGAATTAGGCTGTTTCTTGCTCCTATCTGCAAATTATCTGAGTTGATGGTATCTCTGAAACAAAAAAGAATAATGAATAAAGTTGACTACTTTATCTCAATACAGCAGATATATTGACTTTTACAAATTTATTTTACCCGTCTTTAATATTTTGCGAGCCGGATACAGTCGAATACAACTGCAAGTGAGATGGAATATTATCAAAAGTTTTAAGATTTACTGTCTGAGGTTCATAACTGACGTTTATTACTACATAAACTGATTTTTCATTCTTTAGTATTCTAAAAAAAAAAAAATAATATTGAATATGGTATAAAAAATTAAACATGATTGATATAATAAATTTGATAAAAATTACCTAGAGAAAGCGAATACATTGTTATTATTCAATACTTTTGTTTCTAATGATCCTTGTTTAACTGCTGGGTATTTTCTAAGACTTGTAATTTTTAAGAAATTTTTGTAATAAGATTGATTTGCTTCTTTTTGAGCAGCAAGATTTAATAACTTATAATTGTTATTGACAGGTAACCAAGTATTCGAATTATTAGAAAATCCTAGAAAGTAATATTGATAATTAAATTTTTAAATATAATTATCTTAAAGTTTGTAACTGTCTAATTCAATTTTAGAAGAAAAAAAAGCTTTCCCTTTGAGAAAGCAATATTTTTTAAATAAATACCTGCAGAAGTGCTCGCATCCCATTGGAAAGGTGTTCTTTCCGGATCACGAGTTGCCTTTTCATAATTTTTTTCACCAATTTTGCAAGCTGGCAAATCTTTTGTTTCTTTCCAAGTTAAAAATGTGTCTTCCATACCAATCTCATCACCATTGTAAGTTATTGCAGCACCCGGCATTAATAGTACCAATGACATTATAGCTAAGGAGTATTCATTTCCAAAACGTTTTGTTAATCGAGAATTATCATGATTTCCAGCCTAAATAAATAAATAAAAAGTATTCATTGTATCAAATGATATATTTTTAAAAATACTAAATCAATGTCACTATACTAACCACCCAGTTAGCTATGCTTCCATTAGGCATATTACCCATCCAACCATCAACCATAGATTTAAAATCCTTAGCTGTAGAATTTGATCCAAGAAACATCAAGTGGAAATTAAAGGGAAAAGTAGCACCATAATTGTAATAATTAATTGTGTTGTTAAGACTTGCGTAAGCTTCGATCATCATAATACGCGGTACATCTTTGTATTCGTCAAGTACATTGCGCCATTGTTGAACCATTTCATATGTTTCCTGTTGACTACTTGTGTAAATATGATTTGTGTAATCGTAACTATTTGAGTCATTTGTTTTTCCACTCAATGGTTCATCATATAATTCTTTGACTTCAAAAAGATGGGGCACTGCGTCAATACGAAAACCATCAACTCCTTTATTTAACCAAAATCTCATGACATTCTGTAAAAATAAAGAATATTTTTCTTTTTATAATAAAAAATATTCATCCATATTCATTACGATTGAAAGTATACCTTTATTTCTTCAACGACGTGAGGGTTGCGATAGTTCAAATCTGGTTGTTCTGCTAAAAATTGATGGAAATAATAGGCTTGTCTTTCTTGATTCCAAGTCCATCCTGATCCGTAAAAAATACTTACCTTAAATAATTAACAATTAATTGAACAATAAATTTGTTTTTAATTTTATATTATGATCGTAAAGACAATATTTTTTAACATAAAAAACTAAAAAACAATAGTTAGCTGATAGCTGTGTATAAAACTTACCCAATTGTTTGGTGGATAACGAGTTCCGTTTATAATTTTTCCTTCATGCCAAACATAATAATCGGTATAAGCACTTTTTTGAAACCACTCATGTTCGTGTGAGCTGTGATTAGGAACTAAATCTAATATGATTTTGAGCGATAAATCATGTGCTTTTTTAACTAGGCTTTCAAAATCCTTCATTGTTCCAAAAATAGGATCTATTTCTCGATAGTTGGAAATATCATAACCAAAATCGTTCATAGGACTTTTATATATTGGTGACAACCAAAATGCATTAAATTGTGATTCTACTAAATGCTCTAATTTACTTTCAATACCTGGCGATAAAAAAAAAATTATCTACTTGATTTTGTTATTGAAAAGTTAAAAAATTATATTTGGAAAATTTCGATGAAAAAATCTATTAATTACAGATGTGACCTTGGATCGATATCTAGGGCCGAATCGTGCAACTATGGAAGCGTAAGGCGGAGTTTACCAATAAAAATATTAAAAAGGGAAATGATAAAATATAAAGATTAAATCCCCAGTGAGAGATGACAAAGAATTAAATACAGCTAAGTTGTGTCGTATTGGTAACAAAAAGTTAAAATTAGCTATCTTAACATGAAATTATACATGATAACTGTTTTCGTAAGCATTGACTTAACGTAAGTTAAAAATATTTTTAAAACCTACCCTTGAGATCACCAGTTCCGTCGCCATCGCTATCCTTAAAACTTCTCGGATAAATTTGATATAAAGACATACTTTCATACCATTTTGACGAATTTCCCAAAACTTTATCAAAAGTAAATAATAGGACACATAAAAGAATGAAACCTCTCATATTTTTCTGCAAAACGTTAATTAATTCTTTTAAAATTAACAATGAAATTATTATATTGTATCTACCGTACAATAACATGCATAATTAAAAACGTTAATTAATTCTTTTAAAATTAACAATGAAATTATTATATTGTATCTACCGTACAATAACATGCATAATTAAAAATTAGGTAGTAAAATAATATTTTTATACCATTTGATTTGATGCAGGTCTCGTCAAAATTATGTGCTAATGCAGAGTAATTTTTAGTTTCAACTTAAAAATATCTACTCAATGTTACGAACTCGCAACTCACCTTTTTATAAGGCTTGAAAAAAATTGATAGAGGAGGTATTTGTTTTCGTGTAATTTATATCGAATAGTGTATCTGGCTACTTTACATGTTCACAAATAATATTATATAATTTACGTAATTGTAAATAATTACGAGCATATACTAAAATATAATAATTTAGATTGTTGATTTAAACACTAGACGTGCTCTGTTAAATATTTAAAAATTATTTAAATATATTATTGTTACTTTTATAAAAAAAAAAAAAAAACTTATAAGTTTTTTGAAGACGTAGTACAAAAGCTATTTAAATTAATCGTAAAGAATAATTCATAATCAAAACAAAAAAACGAGGTTAATTGTATAAAAATTTAAATTATTAGATCTGCGTTGTGATTTTTAATTATGTATTTGATAAACTTATCGTTACTCAAATTATGCCTAAAAATTTCCAGTATTAAATAAAATTATAATAATCTTTAATATAAATAGCATTAATTCTAGAAATATAAATTTATTAACAATAACAATTTTTGTAGTAAGCCATAATTTTTTACTTAGAAAATAATTTATTAAAAGCATGAACAACAGATTTTTTTAAAACATCCATGCTACGTATTACGTAATGTGACATATTTTTCCAGAGATGAACAAAACACTTGTGTTTACAAGATTGTGTAATTTATTATCTATGCTAAGAAAATGGAAACTTTTACATCATTTTATAGGGAGGTCACATAAAAAATTAAAAAGTACTAATGCGTTTAAAAAAATTTCAACAAAATCATTATTAATTTAATTTTATTCAAATATACATTAAAATAAAATAAATTACATAAGTTAAAATTTCAAAAATAAATCAATAAAATTTATAAAGTTGAATTTGAGTTCCTCTTATTAATATTATACAGAAACAAGAATCAGACCACTTCGTGGGTCAATATACAGTTCTTCTGAGCTAATAACGTCTCTGCAATAATTTATATTAAAAATAAGTACTTTGAAATATAATTGTATAATGGATTATGAATGTACCTACCCATCTTTGACATTTATATTGTTATATATTGTTAAATAAACCTGCAACTTGGTTGGGACATTTTTAAAAGCTTGCAAATTTACAGCTTCCACATTATAGCCAAAGTTTGCTATTACATAGACAGATTTTTCACCATTAAGTTCTCTATAATTATTAAGCATATTGGATTTTAATTAGTGTTGAAATAATTGTAAAATATTTTGTATAATTTTTCTTAAGATGGATTTGTTTTCAAAGGAGTTAAAATAATAACCCAGAAAAAGCAAAAACATTGTTATTTAATAGCTTTGAATTTAGTCCTCCTTTTTTTACTGCTGGCCACTGCCTTAGATTTGTAATTTTTAAAAAATCTTTGTAAAATGATTTATCTGCTGTTTTTTCCGTAGCAAGATTAATATGGTTGTAGTTGCCATTGATGAGCAGCCAAGTTTTTGAATTACTTGAAAATCCTAGAATGGGATAAAATAAATATTTTTAGTTTATAGATAACTAAAATAAAAAAAATTTTTTTGATCAACATGTCAAATTATAAATAAAAAAAAAAATTTTAAATTTGAACTAGGTTTTATACCAGCTGAGGTAGTCGAGTCCCATTGAAAAGGTGATCTTGCAGGATCACGAGAAAAACTTGCAAAAAGCTTTTTACCAACTCTGCAACCTTTTGGATCAATCGTTATTCTCCAAGCGTACCAAGTGTCTTCCATACCAATTTCATCGCCATTATAAGTAACTGCAACTCCAGGCAACAGTTGTATCATAGCATTCATGACCAGTGAATATTCGCGCCCATGGCGGGTTGCTACACGTGATTGATCATGGTTTCCAGTCTATAAAGGTGTACATAAAGAATTAACGTAAAAACAAATATTGTTAAGGTATTAATCAATAAGAATTCCTATTAATCAAAATACTAACCACCCAATTGGTCGTACTCCCAATCGGCAAGCTATCCATCAATTTATCGAGAACAGATTTAAACATTCCAGCAGTAGAATTTTGGTTGAGAAAAATCATTATAAAGTTAAAAGGAAAACTAGCTCCATAACAATAGTAATCCATTTGTTGCTTAATGCTGCCATAAACTTCCAGCATCATAACACGAGACTCATTCTTCGTTTTGTACTCATCAATGACATTTCGCCATTGTTGTACCATTTCATAAGTTTCTAACAGATTAGTGGTATACATATGATTTGTATAAGCCATACTATTTGAATCATTTGTTATACCACTCAATGGTTCATCATATAATTCTTTGGCTTCAACGAGATGGGACACTGCGTCAACACGAAAACCATCAACTCCTTTATCCAACCAAAAGCGCATGATATTCTAAAGGAAAATTTTATTCAGTAAACTAAATTTAGAAATTTATAAACATAAATTTAATTGAAACCTTCATCTCTTCAACGACGTGAGGGTTACGATAGTTTAGATCAGGTTGTTCCGCTAAAAATTGATGTAAATAATAAGCTTGTCTTTCTTCGTTCCATGTCCATGCTGATCCGTAGAAAACACTTACCTATAAATTTATGTTGACTATTGTTAATAATATAAAGTTTCATATTATTTCAATTCGATATATTGACCGTAAGGACAATATTTCTTAGTATAATGAACTAAAATGCAATAATTAGCTGATAGCTGTGTATAAAACTTACCCAATTGTTTGGTGGATAACGAGTTCCGTTTATAATTTTTCCTTCATGCCAAACATAATAATCGGTATAAGTTTTTGAAACCACTCATGTTTATCTGAACTATGATTTGGTACCAAATCCATGATAACTTTCAAGGACAAATTGTGTGCCTTTTCAAGCAAATTGTCAAAATCTGCCATTGTTCCGTAAACTGAATCGATTTCACGAAAATTGGAAATGTCATATCCAAAATCTTTCATGGGGCTCGGGTATATTGGAGATAACCAAAATGCATCAAATTTGGAATCTACTAAATGCTGTAGTTTACTTTCTATACCTGAAAAAATAATCCATTTGTTATTATTAATATAATCCTAAGAATGAAATACTCTAATATGTTAAACTGATATATTATACACTCAATAAAAACATTTATTAAGTAATATTTTTTTTATATTTACTTATCGAAAACGATATTAATGTTGAGTAGACTTACCTTTAAGATCTCCTACTCCATCGCCATTACTGTCTTTGAAACTTCTTGGATATATCTGGTATAAAGACATCGTCTTCCACCACTCATGTTCTGCATTGACTAATACAAGATGGAAAATAACAATATTTAAGACAAAAAGATTCATTATTCTTTATTACTCATAATGATTCAACTTATATTAATTTTGTAGTCTCAAAAAACTACATATATTAATTGTACGTAAACTTAATATCAAATCCCTCGTAAAATATAACAATAAACTTAATCATAAAATATTAAAAACACGTATAATTTACTTAACAATATTGTATGAATATTTCATATTGCTAAAGCAACTTCAAATGAAAACTCAACACTCTTGTTTCATCTTTTAATAATTTATCTATGCTTTATCCAGGATGTGGGAGGTAATGTTATTTATGTATGACACAAATTTACTTTAAAATTATTTTTTCATCGTTTTACGTATATTTAGAATTGCAGAAAAACTACAGGTTAACAAAATATAATTTTAAATAATTTTGTTTAGTGGGCGTAAAATGTATTTCCGATGTTTTCTAAGCAATATTTTTTATTTTTTTTTACATCTAGTAAGTTTAAAATTTAATGTTAGGTTCGCTAAATTAGCTCTTATGAATGCATTTAATACACATAATGACAAAATGTAATTATTTTGTTTAAGTTGAAACTGAATAACGCGCAAAGAATTTGCATTTCATATATTATCATTATCATAAATATTTATTGTCATGGCTTATTGCAAATGTCGCAAAAATTATGTAATCTCTGTTTGGCCCAGTTCAATCGTAACTAAAAACATAAAAAAATACACAATAAAATCTTTTTTTTTATTTATTGAGTACGTTTAAAATAAAATATTTCAATTTTATTGTATAAAAATTTTTTTTAATGCAGTTAAATATATCTTTAATTTGACAAGATCTTCCAATAGCAAACATAATAGAGCTCTTAATTTTGTATTATTCAAACCTTTTCTAATGCTAATAAGTATATTTTGGTTCAGTTTCGGAAGCTCAGAACGATAGACGCTGGAATGGAACCCACAATCTATGAATTACAAAACCTAAATTTTATCCATTGAGACGCACCAGGAAGACATATATTTTTAATTAAAATTCTAACTTAAAGTAATGTCAAGATAACCGTTTCATAACTTGCATAAATTTTAGCCTTCAAAAAACCGTTGACATTGCTTCAATTATTTGGAAAGTATTATAATATAGTATCATGAAGTACGAATTTCATTATTTCGATATCAATTGATTGCAGCTTGGAATAATTATATAGGTTAAATATTTAAATACTGAGTATTTAAAAGAAGAATATTCAAAATAAAACCAATAAAATTTAGAAGAACTATAATTTTATTCACTTTTAAACCATTTTAACCATTTATTTAGTACATTATTTGAAGTACATTCTTATACAATTATAATAACAAAAAATACTTTGTATGTAGTTAATAATTCGTGTTTTTAAATCGTTACTAAAATAAAGCCACTTCGTGCACCAATATTTATATTGTCTGAATTAAGAATATCGCTGAAATCATTTATTTTTATTCGTTAAAACATTAAAAATATATAATATTAATCAAATTTAAACAATTATTTACCCATCCTTAACATTTTGTGTACCAGATAAAACTAAGTACAGTTGTAATTTAGAAGGAGTTTTTTCAAAAATTTGCAGATTAACAGTTTCAGATTCATATCCAGAGTTAATCACTACATAAACTGACTTTTCTCCTCTTAGTTCTCTATAATTAAAATAATTGTTTTTTAATATCTTTTTTACATATAATATTTTAAAATATATTAATCGATTTTTGCTAAAAATATTTCTAACATTAAAATATTTACCGAGAGAAAGCAAATACGTTGTTATTTAACAACTTTGTGTTTATTAATCCATTTCTTACTGCTGGCCATTTTCTTAGATGAGTTATTTTTAAAAAGTCATTGTAAAATGATTTCTCCTCTACTTTTTGCGCAGCCAGATTTATTTGCTTGTAATTACTGCTAACTGGTAGCCAAGTTTTTGAATTATTGGAAAATCCTGATAAAAAATATTTAAAATTACATTTAAACAATAACAACTGTTGGAAAAATTATTTTCAAAGTTGTATTTATAGAAAAAGCAAAAGTTGAGTTCATTAAAAAAAATTATGCTTTTAATTTTAAATTTACCTGCTGAGACGCTCGCATCCCAAGGGAAAGGTGTTCTCCCAGGATCACGAGACATCTTTTCATATAATTTTTTACCATATCTAATGGCCTGTGGATCTCTTGTCTCTTCCCATGATAAGCGAGTATTTTCCAAACCTATTTCATCACCACTATAAATAACCGAGATGCCTGGTAATAGTTGTACCATTGCTATTATTGATAAGGCATACTGTCGGCCAAAGCGAGATGCTAAACGTGGTGTGTCATGGTTTCCAGTCTACAATATAAAATATGTCTTGTACAATGTATTCATTAAAAAAATAAAAATATGTAATCAAAAATCGACTTGTTGATATACTAACCACCCAATTGGCAGTACTTCCAATAGGCATGCTATTCATCCAAGTATCAACCGTAGATTTAAGATCACCAGCAGTTGAATTTTGGTTCAAAAAAATCAATCGAAAATTGAAAGGAAAATTAGCTCCGTAACAATAAAAATCAAAAGCTCGTTGGGTATTGGACCAAACTTCGAGCATCATAACACGCGAATGGTTATTACTTTTATATTCATCTAATACGTTACGCCATTGACGCACCATTTCATATGTCTCTAATTGATAATTTGTGTAAATGTGATCTGTGTACCAATGATGGTTTGAATTATTTGTTTTTCCACTTAAAGGTTCATCGTATAATTCTTTGGCCTCAAACAATTCTGCCATTGCATCTATACGAAAACCATCGACACCTTTATCTAACCAAAAACGCATGACATTCTGCAAAAAGAAGATATAGATATTTTGAAAATAATTTCGGTGAAATTTTTTTAATAATATGTATTTAATTGAAACCTTCATCTCTTCAACGACTTGAGGGTTACGGTAGTTTAGATCAGGTTGTTCCGCTAAAAATTGATGATAATAGAATGCTTGTCTTTCTTCGTTCCATGTCCATGATGATCCAGAAAAAACACTTACCTTAAATGTTTTGCAGTATAAAATGTCAGATAATTATTATTATTTATGTTATCATAAAAAAAACAAATAAGAAATTGATTTTTGACAATAAAAATACCCAATTATTTGGTGGATAATGAGTTCCGTTGACAATCTTGCCTTCGTGCCAAATATAATAATTAGTGTAGGGTTCAATTTTTTTTAAACTTTTTTGAAACCACTCATGTTTATCTGAACTATGATTTGGTACCAAATCCATGATAACTTTTAAGGACAAATTGTGTGCCTTTTCAAGCAAATTGTCAAAATCTGCCATTGTTCCGTAAACTGAATCGATATCACGAAAATTGGAAATGTCATATCCAAAATCTTTCATGGGGCTCGGGTATATTGGAGACAACCAAAATGCATCAAATTTCGAATCAACTATATGCTGCAATTTACTTTCCACACCTAACAGACAAATTATTTTTAAAAAATTAATTAGTAATCTTTGGTTTGCATGAATTGTTTTAATACGTATATAGTGTTGTACAGTTTAACTTGAAATTAATAAAATCAGAGATTTGTATTAACAAAATAAAATTTATTAATAAAGTAAGAACATGTTAAAATTTACCTTTAAGGTCACCAATTCCATCATTGTTACTATCTTTAAAACTTCTAGGATAAATCTGGTACAAAGACATGGTTTTCCACCAGTCTGATTCTCCATTAATGGTTAAAAAAAGAAGAAAAAAAATATAAAAAAATAAATTTGTATTCATCTTTAATATTTGGAATGATGAACTCTTTTGATCAATTTTATAATCTAAAAATAAGGAATAATAAAAATTATACTAAAATAAAATCAAGCACTATTTAGATTTAAGGAAGCTTATCAGTTTTGACAAAAAACTAAAAATTTTGAAATTATATTAATTATATTCCAAAACAATAACTCTCAAAATTTTTATACCGCTTGCCAGACAAAAAAAATGTGTTTAAAGTTTCACTTTTAAACACGGCTTTTATGGAAGATAGCCGTTGCTACTTCACCACTTATCAAGTGAATATATTAAAAAGTACTATATTCACAAAAAGCCAAATATGAGTTCATTATAATATTTTCTACAACTTGATAAAAAGAATTATGGATGTTGCCAGCCTCTTATAAAACTTATTTAGATTCAAAATTGAAAAAAATTAACATAACCAAGCAGTGGCTAAAAAAACAGCTGTTCAGGGACGGCGCAACAAACTTTGACATTGAACTAATTTTTTCAATAAACTTTGTTTTTTTTTTTTCAAATTAACTTATAAATAACAATATTTATATCAATTCTAATATTGTAATTTTCGTTTTATTTACTATTACAAAAGAATTTGAATGCAAAAATTGTACGTACCTATTGGAGCTTCTGAGTGATATAGGCGTAACGTGATGAGCCTTCTTAATAATAACCATACAAGCTTATTAAAAACTTATAGATGGATTACTTCAATGTGAATATAATAATTTAAAATATGTTATAAATAAATGTTTAATGACATTTTATGTCTATGTTTTTCAATTGCAAAAGAATCAGTTGTAATGAAGTTTCAACACTTCTGTCGCAATATTTCATGACAAAACTACATTTTAACTTAAAAAGAGAAGGGGACGTTTACGTTTTTTTACACGACTCATATCGTCATTTTTTTCATCGCACAATAGAATTTAATAACGACAGTTGAATAACAAGGAAAACGTGCTAAAAGTAATTTAAGTAATAATTAAGTAGTAATTCTATAGAATAGAGGTACATAAAATATAGTGTGTAAGTTTTTATTTGAATTACTATTAGAAATCTTATTTATTAAAAAAAAAATTATCTCTACGTTACACATTTAACAATAACAAATTACATGTGAAAAATCATTTAAATACAAAACAAAAATTATTGTTAACTAATTAACTCTCCTATTCAGTAACAAGAATTAAACCACTGCGTGCTTCTATAAAAAGATCATCTGAGTTTAATACATCGCTGAAATCATAATTTGATTTAAATTAATAACAAAAAATAATTCTAATTACGATAATTTAATTTTTTTTCAATTATGCTAATTTATTTACCCAGTATGAACATCTTGACTGCCTGATAAAATTAAATACAATGTCAGATTATATGGCACATCTTCAAAGACTTTCAGACTTGCTACTGTCGGATTGACATTAGTGTTTATAACTAAGTAAACTGTGTTTTCACCTTTGAGCTCCCTGCAATTAATAATAAATTTTTATTCTAAATTATTATCTTGATTATGAATATTTTTAATGTAGATATTTAATAAAGAACCTTGAAAAAACAAATACATTATCATCCTTTTAACAAATACACTGCTATCCTTGAAACTTTTTGGATATATCTGATACAGAGACATTGTTTTCCACCAATCAGCTGAACCATGAATTAGATAAATTAAAAGAAACATAATTTTTAATGAAACAAATAAGTACATGTTTAATTTAAATTAGATAAAAGACTAAAAAATTTTTATTTTTAAATAAAACAGTATTTCAAAAATTTCAACTTTTCACATCTTTAAAGTTCCACTAGTTTCATTAAAATGAGAGTTAATTATTTATGTTACATCTTTTATATCAAACTAAAAACTTCATTAAAAAATAAAAGATAATTTTGAGTTTACTGTATGCACATCCGTTCTTTTAGCGTCTTTTTTTATTGTTAGAAAGATTTTAATCGCAGTAATTAATAAACTCATAAATCATAAAATAAAATTTTTTTTATTGTTTTTTTTAATTTTGAAAATTTATTTATCTTTATGATTCGTTTTATTTACTTAAACGTTTCATATTTTATTTTATTAACATTATTTCACGATTTATTCAGTAACATTGTTATTCGTAAAATATCGAATAAATAAAGCAATTAGCGATTGTATCTCGTTGAAAAGATATGTAGATTGTTGTCTCTTGTCAAAACAATATTTTCAAAATAAATAATGTACGTTTGTGAGATTACACATACTTACATACACTGAAAAGCTCTATTCATTCATTTTTATTACGAAACATCGCGTTCGTCATATAACCATACGTTGATAGAACTTTCCGTTCATTATTTATAAACTATATTTTAAAAATAATTAAGAACATTTTTTTTTAATGTTTCCATTAACTCAAATTTATCTGTTGTGTATTCATCACTTAAAAACCATATCTAGATTATATTTTTATTTCATTAAAATTTCATTATCAAACAGCTAACAAATGTAGTGTATACATTTAATGAAAAAGATGCACTTACATGATTCCCCCATAAAATATTCCATTACATTACTCATCACATACTTCAATTAAAAAAAGAAAAAAACTTTCATAAAAAAAAACTCATTCTATTACATCAATGATCACGAACAACAATGACATTGGTAATGACTTTTCTAACGAAGTATTGTAAAAATTAATTTAATGTTTCCATTACTGGCTTGACTATACAGAGTAAACGAAGAAGTACGTGGCAGCATTTTCACCCACGCAAGACATAAGAGGATAGAAAACGATCGATTTTGTGTACAAGCACACACACGAGACGAAGGGAAAGTAGAGACAAAACAAACGTCTCACGGGATGGTTTGCAGAGGGGGGTAGGGGGCTGAAGTATGTGGCGACGCAAGAGAGCGATTGTATAGGAATATGCGGTTAAGGCGCCACTGAGACTCACACGTCGTCGGCTGGCTAATTTTGCATGCGCTCTACTGGTCCACTTTGCACTGGGGTGGATAACAAATGCAGGCAAGCTAGGAGGTGAGAGGGGGGGGGGGGTAGTGTGTGGTCTCGTTACTTTGGCTGGACTCAGGGGTTGCAGAAAGACTTGATTAAGAAGTTGATTAAGCAGACAACAGCTGAGACGACGTTTACACTCATCCATCTGCGTGTTATTTCCTCGAGTTTTTTTTCGACTAAAAGCTCACACGTTTGCCAATATCAGAAATATTTTGTGCTGATGGACATGAAAGTGTTTAAGCGATGGCTCAACTGTCTTTTTGATCGATATCTGTGTATTTAGTATCTTGAGTTATTTTTGGATTACTTTAATTTTTGATGGAATAGACAAGGATTTTTGTCGATAAAGTATTAATATACCTACGTGTAAAAAATAAATAATTTTTATAAATACGTTAAATTTCTTAAATACAGTTTAATATATAAAACGATGATTTTCTAAAAGGCAAGATTACTTTATTTGCTATAATAAGCGCATTTAACAAACATCAAAATAAAGGCAAATGTGATAGCATCAATTCTGGTATTTACTTTAATCAATAAAACGTCTAAGTACTAGTATCTTAGACGGAACGTTAAAAGCTCGCAGCTATACGCAACGATTGTCGAAAGTAATTACAAAACGCAATTACTTGAATTGCGCAAAGGCAAAATTGCTATGTTTCAGTACCAAACGTTTATACATATATGTATACATACACATATCCAAAATTGCAAAAGCGCTTGCAACTAATTGTAATTTTATGAATCTTCAGATGCAATTATATTGCCGTATAACGTTATATATCGATGAGTTTAAAACCAAATGTGTCATATATTCGCGAAAATCATCACCAATTAATGTTTCATTTTTCAAAAAAAATTTTCATTTTGACAATATTTCATACAGGTACTTCAATTATTCATTTCACAAAAATTAAAAAAAGTTTGATTACACAAAGGAAAATTTTTATTGCACGTTTTAAAATTATTAAAAAAAGAAAGAAAGCAAGGTCAATCAAATGAATCATCAAAGTAGAAAAACAAACGCATAAAATAAAAAGTCGATTATATTTAATGACAGCCTTTGAAGCTTTGCAGCAACAAAGTAATGAAAAATTGTATCGTCATCTAATCTATAAACACACTGCTCCTCGTACACTGTATATCTACATACATATATACACATATGTAATTATTCTCTTGGGTTTTAAAATTTATAACTTCCGTTATGACGACAATCTGTCCGCACGTGTATATACCTACATATAGTACAGTAGAGTAAAAGCGCGCCAGATGCTCTTCTTTAAAGCATCCAAGAGACATCTTTCACCTCATCCACTCAGTCTCTCTTCATCCGCAAAGATAGAGAAAGGGAGGGAGAGAGGAGGGAAGCTGCTGAGAGAAATCGCGCTTGCACTTCGACGCCCCAGTGATTAAGTTACGAAGTATCTTGCCGTCATTCCTCTCTCTCTCTCTCTTTCTCTCTCTTTTACCTTCTCTTCTCCTCTATCGAGTGTCACCGCTGCTGTAGTAGAGCGTAATTAAACAGGCCGAGAAGCGGAAAGCTAGGCCGGAGACACCCAACTTACCCGGACATTTTCTCTCTCGCTCTCACTACCTTTTCCAAACCTCTCTCGTCCAGAAGCGCTTCAGCGAGTTTAGCCCGAGGGAGAAGAAGCACGAGTGCCGAGAGGACGTGAAAGTTCTCTAGGTGGGTTGGTTCGATATATTATATACATAGATATACATATGCGGACAGTATGGATAGATGTGTGTATGTGTGTCAAAGGCATCCGATCGTGATTCGAGTTATTGCTGGCACTCTCTATATACTCTATTGCGACTTATGCTTTAGCTTCTCATTTTTTTTTTTTTTTTTTTTGCTTTGAAAATAAGAGAAAAAGGATGAGGACATTCTTCTGCGTGAATTCAAATAGGAGTATTGGGTGAGTCGGGCTATTGTGTAAAGTTTCCGTGAGCGAGCTTGCAAAAACGAATTTTTTTTGTGTGGGGATGGGATGTATATATGTACGGCTCTTGGAAGTTGGAAGAGATGGCTATATTGAGAAGCTTTTGAATGTGAGAATTCAGTGATAAGTCTTTTTTTATTTTATACATACATATATTGCTGCTTGGTAAAGCTCGATGCGAATGAAATTAATTTTGCGAGCGAAATTTTGCTGTTTGCTTGAAACTGGGAGATAACATTATGAAGAAAAATATATATAAATTGGATATATTTACGTAAGAGGGATTGGAAAAAGGATTTGAAGAGAGTGAATAAATATATTTTTCATCTGTTTTTTCAAAGAGATTTTCTTGCTTTTTTTTTTATTTTTTTACATTATATATTTTACGATTGCTTGAATTTTATTTGTATTCAAGAGAATTGCTATGTAGGATATAGATTGGTATATGTATTATTGTAGGATGTATATTGGTTGATCATATCAAATATGTTTAAAATAATGTTTTATTTACGATATTTTGAATATAAGTAGATTTAATGTTTTTGTGAATAATAAATTTTCAATATTAATAAAATAAATGATCGATTTTTAAGTGATATGAAGTTGTATAATCAGTGAAATTGATTTAAGTAGAAAAAGTCAGGTACATCCAGCCATTTATTTAAATACAATACTATATTCACTCCATTGTGTATCATATAATTTTATTTTTTCTATTTAATTTTATTTTAAAAAATATTATTCCAGCTGTCTAATCTCACAAAAAGAAAATAATAAAAATAATAAAAAACAATCATGACTTCACTTCACGGCGAACAATAAAACAAAACAAAAATAATAATAATATCCTAAAAATACTAAGTGATTCCAACAACCCAATACCTAGTTTTTGTTATTCTTTCAATCGAGAATTTCTCCACTCAAATGAAAAAGCACACAGTCATCTTACTCAACTGAAACCTTATCAATCCAGGAAAGTTAAACAAAAGCAAAGTCCATTCCCAACAAATCCCAACAGAAAGAAAGTAAAAAGAAGCTCATAGGAATCTCCTCGCTAGCAATACTTGCAGAGAGAGAGAAAACCAAATCCATGGGATTTCGCAAGCTCCTGCCTCTGGGCTGCTTTTCTACCAGTAACGCTCGTCGTGCCAGCCCTGCAGGTGTAGAGAACTTGTGGGGATGGGGGCAGCGGGTGAAGGCAACGTGCTTGGTAATCAATATCCAGGTGCACAGCTTTGCTTGCCTGCCTGCCTGCCTGCCTGACTGTGCCGCATATATACATATACACGGTATATCCGTGCCTTGCTTGCTACTCCTGCGAGCTAGAGTGCGGATAAGCCGAGCTGAATATATACGTGTGTCAGTGTGTACCTATGCATGTATGCATGAGCGCGTATAGGTGACTCTGAGACAGCTATTCTGTATAATATATATATCTGGCTCTTGGAATGTTCTTGAAACATGTATGCCAGTTGCTTGAGGCGTTCGATTAGAATAAGATTTTGGGATTATTTATTTAATTTATAGTGGATATATTCGTTGTGTTTTGAAACGATGATGATTTTAAGGTTTTAAGATTTTTTAATAATTAAATTAAGAATGTTTTATGAACACTGTGCGTATATTGATTAAGTATGCTTCAGATAAATATTCTTCATTTGTATAAAAATTGATTTCACTTAAATGATACATTGGATTCGTTTGAATTATTTTTTAAATATTTTATTTAATTTACTGTTTGATTAAATTTTGATTTAATTATTTTTTTTTTTTTTAAAATCGATTCTTTATTAGAGCAACTATTTATTAATTTAATGAGTATTGAATAAATATTTTATTTTTTTAGTTTCATTTGACGGATGGTAACTATAGTTTTTCATAAAATTTTGTTTTGTAATTGATGTTGTTTTTTTGATAGAATGAAAAAAATTTTTTTTAACGCAAACTAGAAAAAAAATTTCAATCAAAATCTTTCAGTTAGTCAAAGTTTGTGTTTGTTCGTATAAACAATAGTTGAAAAAATTGGCTATCACAATTTTTTTCTTGATTTTAAAAATGTATATGTGAATGTATGAAAAAAATAATAAAAGCCATGATAAGACAGAAATACAATGCTTAGTTTAACAAATATAATAATGTACAAGCAACAGATATAAGATTAAATTTCTCTAAATTTTTACAAGAAATTAAATAATTTTAATAACAAATATGAATTAGGTATGTTTTGATTAAAAAAAAATATAACAAAACTTGCTCAAATTATTTATACTGTTTCTATATTATTATTTATAGAAAAGTTATTTTCGTTTAAATTAAATCAATGTAAAAACTTGTTTGCTTTTACACTTTAAAGAAAAGAAATTAAGACTCTATCTAATCTCTTGATAGTCACTAACGAATGTTATCAATCACAAGACTCGCAATATAAAAATAAAAAGTTAATTTTATATTATTACTCTTAAAACTATTCTAAAAATGACTAGTTTTTATTTTTAAATGTAGCAAGGTATATAAATTTTTATAATATAAGATCGTAAAGCTTTTATAAGTATTATGATAAAAAAAGTTCGATCTCAATCTTGACGAACAAAAAAAAAAACATTACGTACAAAATTTTGTAATTTTTAAAATTTAAGCTTATTTAATTTAACGTCAGGAGTTAAAAAATACAATTTTGGCCTGACAACTGCATTCAATCTCATCTATTTCTTGTAAAAAATTGATTAAATAGACAGTTAATCGATCAGTAAAATAAAGGATACGAGCAAATATTCTGTATGCATATGGAATAGGAAATTGAAATTCAAAATTTACAGATTACCACGAAGTGGTAGGAAATTAATTCTAAGTAAAATGTAATTGTAACAAAAATTATTGGCACAATAGTTTTTATATAATATTCATTGATGAAATTAGTTATCAAATCATAAAAAATAAAATATCATAAATTTAATATAATTTCTTATTCCCGACAAAGTGACGTTAACGTGCTAAAATGCTAAGGTGCTAGAGGCAAATTGATTTAGTTCAGAACCGTTTTACTTGGATTGTCACAAAAATCAATGAGGTAGGCGTACAAGAAACGGATTTCCATTTCATGTAAATTTCGAGCAAGCCTTGCTATCACATTGTTTTAAAGACGATAATACGCATATGATAAAATCATCCTGAGCAGTTTGTTTTTCTTGACATGCATGCGACAGTCTGTTTCAATAAAGTGTCAAAAAACAAAGTTATAGATAAAGATTGTATACTTATACTTATCATATAGACTTTTTTTCCACTTATTAAAAATGATAATCTATTTTATTAGTTCAAATAAAAGACAATTTTGTAACAATTTGAACTCGAGGCCGCAATCTGTTATGAAATTGAATAATAAGTGTCAAAAATAAAATGTCATGAATTTGATTGTTTCAGAAGTCGGTATAGAAACATACAATTTTATTCTCAAAAAAGCTATATTGTAGGATGAAATATGTAGCTGTAGTTTAAGAAGCTTTAAAAAACTATAGCTCTTTTTAATTTTATTTTGAATGAAATATTGTGTCTTTAACATCTATATTTTATTACGCAACTGTGTACTTTATTTAATTAAAACTTTTTTAAGTCTATCTATTACAAGAAAAATAATATTTACTACAGCAATTAAATTTGTTTATTTATTCAGTTGAATACTAAATTTTTAAATATATAATTATTAAATTTTTCTTTTGACTTTCAAAAATTTTCCAATAGAATTGATAATTAATTGTCTCCAATAAATCCAGTTTTTGTATAGATTAATTAACAACATAAATGATATAAATAAAAAAAAAGGTAAGACATTTATTAACTATCTTAACTATCTTTTAATTATAATATTTTTTATGTAAAGCCTTTTTAAAACTCTATTGAGCGTATTTTGGTATGTAAGCGTACATGTAATGTCTTAGCCGATAGATGCCAGGAATCGAACCCACAACACATAGATTTTGAAACCTTCGCTCAGTCGACAAATTCATTCCAGTCTCTATAATTATATCTTTTATTTACACGATTTAATCTTTGAAAAGTCATGCTCATAATTCTAGTAAATTTTAATTATTTTTTCAATAATCTTATAATGTAATTTTTGCATTTATATTTTTAAACTTGTCTTAATTAATTTCACCCATAATTTATTTTCAATCAATCTTCTTACTAAAATTCGTCCAACTCGTATAATTTCTACACATCATCAGAAAGACGATTTTTATATTATCTCCAATCATAACTTTATAAAAATACCTAGCTGACAGCAAAAATGATAACTCTTTTTTTGCTCACAAAGCTTTATCGATTAACGAAATCCGATTACCATTAATCGACAAACTTTTCAATCTTTCGTCGTCCCAACATTTTATCGCTAAATAATTAAGAGCTTGACAAAGCCGTCTAAGCTGTATTTGCTATCGGTCGTGACTATTATGAGACAGAATTTCTTGTAATCTTAATCTAGTCTAAAAAAAAAAAAAATTCTCACGGGTGTTTGGTAAATTTTCGATCAATCATTTATTCAAACGCTTATCTGTTTTGTTGTAGCAAAAACCTTGAATCCAAAAATCAAATAATGCAGTTCCCAGGGCTTACAACATCGCTCAATGTACACACCTGGATGATTTTTTCTCTCTAGTTGTTGCATCGACTGATTAGTTTTACTCAGCTGAGAAGCGATGCGCACTGATTTGATCAGCTGTGCTATCGGTTTTAATCTCGATTGCGTAATGGAAAACATCGGAAATCGAGAAAGAGTGGAAATATACGGGAGTAGTTTATTTTGTTGTGGTATTAAAAAAAAAGAAGAAAGTCGGCTTTTCATATTGCGCTTGGTTGACATGTATTGAAGACGTTTTTTTCTTTTATAACTTATTTATTTGGGATAAGTGATGTGCGGAATTGGTGATGAATTATTGATTTTATTGATTGAAATTTATTAGTATTTCTTTTTATAATAAAATCGATATTTTTGTTATTTTATGGTAATATTTATGTTATGAAGATGAACTGTTTATCATTTACATAGTAATAATTTTTATTAAATTAATCATATCTGTTTTTATCTTTATTATTAGTCACTGATATTGATTGATAACTTATACGCAATAAAACTATAATTGAAAAAAATTAAGATAAATAAAAAATTTTTGTTAAAAATCAAATCTTTCTAGTTTTATCTTTGAATTTATAGAGAACAAATTTTAAATTGATTGTCTTTAATTTAAAAAAAATTTTCTTATTCACTATAGCTACAAAATCAGATAAAATTATAGAAATCTAAAATACTGCTTTTACTACGAACATTTTATTTTAGAGTGATAGGTTTAACATAAATTTTATTTTTTTATTGACATTCCACCTTTATTAACTGGGTAAAGTTGTTAAAAAAGTACCAACAAGTAGGTTACCGGGCTTTTAACAGGCTCATGATTAATTATTTTTGCGACAAAGAGGAGGAAAAGCTTCACTGGCATTCTTTGTGCACGTACACACATTTGTGCCTTGTTGATTGGCAGAGTGATTGTAAACACGCTAAAATCTAGCAGACCAACTTGTAATATATTTTTATCTTATTTTATTTTATTAAAAATCATACTTTCTTAGTATTTATATTTTTACAAACATACTGTCAACACTATAATTATTTTTATTTATTTTTTTATTTTTTTCTAATACAGTGTTTTTTAACATATAGATTTATAAATATTTTCCTAGCATTTTCTTTAAATATTACTTTGTTGACAAGGGAATTATTTCTTACTTTAAAAAAAAAGCATTATTATTTTTTATGCAGATTTCTGCTCTTTTAAAAGCCTCTACCATGATAAACCAGTCGTAAAAGTTACAGTCTTTAATAGAAGAGGTTCATTAAAAGTATTGAAAGAACTTTTCAAACAGCGGATAAAAATAGTAATTAGCATATCATAAAAATAACTGAAATCGGTGACTAAAGTCTCATGACATAATTATTTAAAGAAATAGATAAGAGTCTGAAAAAAGTATCTCTTACTTAATTTTTCAAAATCTTTTCAAGATAAAAGAAAAAAGAATTAAATGAGATTCTGTAAAAAAAAAACGATAAAGTGATAAGTAATTTATTTCATCATGAAAGTATTTAATAAAAGTTTGTAATTACTTTAATAATCCAGTATTTTTCTTTTATAAATTAAAAAAGGTTGAATCATTTTTTTTGCTATATTTTTAAAGCTTATTTTGCAAACAAATTATTAATTCCTTTATAATGAGTCCTGATTAATGTACATAATGTCTTACAACAATAAAGAGATTGAAAATTCTGATTTTAACAAGCTAATATGCAATTTTCATGGCAATTATTTACGCTATGTCCCAACGCGATAATATTGTCCTACAGTACAGATTAAATTTTAATAAATTACTTCATAAACATTATTTAAAAAACAGTAAAAAATATATGAATTTTTATATGAATTAAAATCATGCAATTACAGATAAATTTGAAAAATAAATGTATATGTAAATATTTGTTTATTTTGTATTCATGTAAAATTTGTGCTTTATATTTTACATCTATAAAAACAACCCTGAATGTAATTACTCAATATTTCTTCAAAAGACATAAATTTAGTGGAAAACGACGTACGCGCAATTTAGTATATTTCACTTAAGTAGAATAAGTCAGATACAGTAAGACATACATTTTGAAATGTATTTATTTCATACGTTTTAAATCATTTTATATTATTTTCTACATAAATACAACATTTTCATTAGTATAAAATTAATAAAAACAAATCAATACACCTTGTCTTTACCAAACTTATTTATTAAATGATCATCAAATTAACTATTGCATTTTAATACTTTTATCAATACCAATCGTATTTAAGAGAGTGGTTTTAAAATTCTGTAAACTTTGGAAAAGTACCAAATTTGCCATTATCATTAATTTTAATGTCGTATGTGTAAATATAAGTAATCTTTTTTCACGAATAAATCGGTGTAATTCGTATTTCAAATAGGCATCGAGAGAGAGAGAGAGAGAGAGAGAGGGAGTTTGTCAGAATTTGCTTGAATATGTCTACACCCACGTTTAGAGCCTAAGGCTAATTTCTCGATTCATTACGTCTGGGATTGCTTACCGTCCGCAAACTCCCCTTGCGACGTATTCGAGTATGAGTTGAGCTGCTAAGTGTTTGTAGCAGCATGACTAACACGTCAATATAGAGCTAGGAGTTATGAAGTAAGAGAATAAGAGCGAGAGAAAAAAATGAGAAATAAAAATACTTCGGTCTGTCTTTCGTGTCGACAGTAAATTTGACGATAAACTGGCATGACAGCAATTTTCATTAAGAGTCATTATTCGCTTCGTTTCTTTTTTATTTTCTCTTTTTTTTTTACACGATTGATTTTTGTCAAGTGTTTACAAACAACAGAAATTTTTTTTAAGAGATTTTGTATTAAATAAATTAACTCTGGAGTACAATACAAATAAAATTTGTTTTGAAGTAAAATTACAAAATCTAAATTAAGGAAATATTAAAACTGAAAAATAATAATGAATTTAAATTTTGTAACAACCATAGACCTTTGATGTACTTAAGTAACGTTTGCTTTCTGGTAAACGAAAGAAATTTTTAATCCAATTTGCATGATCAAAGGTTTATCCTTAAGGAAAGGTTGTCTACGTAATTAAAAAAAAAAGGAAGAGGATTGAAAGAAAAAAAAAATAAATTTAGATGTCCTCAAAATTCTCAAAGAACTTGAATGTTGAATAAATAAAAAAAGATTGAATATTATTACCCATTTTATGTAGATAACGAATTTAAAAAATGTAAACAAATTCAAGTTTTTACAAAGATAAATATTAAAAGCAATAAAATAAATCAAAGACATAAAATTTAACAATCATCCATATGATACATATCCCATATACTCCGTGGCCCATTTAAACATTTACCAAAAATCAATAACAAAGTGATATTTGATCCCTTAATAGCACACTATACTAGCCACCTGACCACCTGCGGAGAGACAGCGTCATTAAATCAAAATCAGCACGCACACTCTAGCTGTGGACTAGTCCAGCTCTCTCTCTCTCTCTCTCTCTCTCTCTCTCTCTCTCGATCGTTATAGCGTAGCCTCTCCCCCTGAAACATCACTGCAAACGTGCTTGTCCGAGCGTTGGATAAGATCCGCTAATTGACGAGAGAAGGAGAGGGTCAGAGAGTATACTCGAAGGTATATCCGTGTCCTCGGCCCTCATTTAACCTTAGACACTGTACTGCGGATGGAGCCTGCAGGCCTGCGGCTTCTTATTGAAATTAATTAAAGCAAGGAAAGTCGCCGCGAGCTTGCAAGCTCGCGCGGCAATAACTTTTCGCAATTTCCGCGCCGCGGTCACGCTTTCCCTCGTCAGAGAGTGAGAGAAATTGAAAGTAAGCGAATTACGGTTTAGTTTTCATCTCGTAAATCGTTGACGAGATTCATGATGGTATGACTCCCTCCTTCTCCTCCTCTCTGCTTTACTGTTGCTGTTGGTGCTGTTACTGCTAGCTTTGGGGTTTGCAAATTTGTGTCGTCGATGTAACGAGCTTCGTAATAGCGCAAAAATTTGTGTGCTTACCTTGGTTAATTTTTAGGACTGAAATGGTTTATTTTTTATTTTTTTATTTTAGTGTTACTGTTTGATCTGGTTTTTATAAGCTTTATTTTTTATAAAAGTTTTAATTAATTAACATTCGTGAAATTTTTCAATTCAAATTATTTATATTGCTAGCTTCATTATTAAGTTTTAATTGCGTTGAATTTATTTACTTGAATAAATTGCGAAAAGTGTATTTTTTATTTTCATATCAAATCAAAATTACATACATTTTTTAACAAAATTCTAAAACGTAATTAAAAAAAAAAAAGTGAAAAATTATTATAAAGTAGAAGAGGGTGAGAAATATACAAAAAGCATATTTAATTGTTTTTATAAAACCTTCTCATACGATTATAAATGTATTTCGGTTTATAAAGGCTTGCGAAATGATTCAGCTGATGGACACTGGTAATCGAACCCACGACCAGGGTGGCCAGATTTTCTTTTGCTAAAAATCGCCAACTGACGGTAATATATTGCAAAAGTCGCCAACTCTATTTATAAGTCACCAACAATTAGT
>JAPYZE010001973.1:0-28547 GCA_030522805.1 Leptomastidea abnormis
AAGCAATCAAACCGAAAGTCAAAAGAAAACCACATAATCATAAATTCAGAATTGCAAAATATCGGCCAGTATTTTAAGACGACAGCGTATCGTCGTTGCACACACCCACGCACATACATCTTGCGAGTGAAGTGTGCAGTTTGTTGGAGCAATATAGCAACGGCTGCCTTATCAGTCAAGCTGAGTGTATTCACGCAGAGACTACATGCGTCCATGCTGATGGGCTCTAGGAGAGAGAGAAAGAGAGAGAGAGAGAGAGAGAGAGAGTGAGTAGAAAGGACTGGGGGCACTCTAGGGAGCATCGAAGCGACGCTTGTGCTGCTATTCCAAGTCCGGCTCGATCTATGGTTGCACGAAGCTCGCAAATCAGTCCCGACCATATATACACACACACATATACATACATACATACACTCGTCCACCAGCTCGTTCGCTTTGCCTCCATATCTACGACGTCCGATCAAACGGCGAGCTGCCCTTCGTTTTCAACAGACACACGTCTCGGCTGATAGACTTTTTTTTTACATATTTTTTTGTTTTTTGTTTTTGTTCGATGCGCAGTACCATAATTTTTAAGAATCTATATTTATCTTTCTAGTGAGATAAGCTCTCAAAGCAACAATATTCAAGTTGAATAAAAAGAAAAAAAAATGTATATGTGCATTGAAATGCAATAAACTCCCTTAATCAATTAGACTATGCTTGGATATCCGACTGATTATATAGGAAAAACCAAAAGTGTAACGAGCAACCACGTTTGACAAAGGAAAAAACTTTGGAATAAAAGAAGAAGAAAAAAAATTCTTTTGCGCTGTATACACGAATGTGCCAGTTATGACGCTTCGACTTTCAACGACCGAGTTTGCGGAGTAGATCCGTACAAAAGGAGAATCGAGATTCACGGAATTATTTGCCGATATGCGACTATATATCGATAAAGCTTCTCTTCACAGCTTTCGTGCATTTGGCTTACATTTTTTATTCATTTATTTATTTACTTTTATTTTTTTCATTTTTATGTAGAAAACTTGGATATGTGTTAACGGCGTTGCTTTGTCAAACGAGTCTGACAAACAAATATATTCAAAAATAAATAACACTACTTTTATTTGGGCTTTGTGGCTTAGACAAAAATAAAATTTGTGAGTGGTGTGGTAACTAAAAGAGCGTGTGATCGTTTATTAGAATTGTTTGTTGGAAGAATATGAAGTTTGTATGAATGTAACCTGGCAATATGACTGAACGATACAAATATTGAAACAATAGGGTATATATGTCGTGATGAAATTTCTTAATTGAATCAAGTTTAAATTTGTATTATGGTAGATAAAAAGAAAAATATTTACCCTGGTATCAAGATCAATATACTAAATTTTTGTTGATCTAAAATATTTTAATATTTTTCATACTTAATATCAAGTTGTTTTGACTTTGAAAATAAAGTATAGAAAACTTATTGAAAGATAAAAACTACAGAATAATTAATAAATTAAATTAAAAAAAATTAATAATTATAATGATGTGTCAAAATTATACGTCTTAAGAAATGCAATTATTTGAATCTGGTACGTTATACGTTCAACTTAAATGTGTAGCAAAAAAACAGTAGACAAAATATACTTAGCAATAAATTTATAAAGAAAAAGAACATTCAAAGTAGTTCAACTCAATATTAAGTTCCGACAAGACAAAAAAAGCAGCTTTAAAGAATCCCTCTAAAGCCGCAATCAAGCATTCCAAAACAAACGGTACACGCACACATACACATAGCATAGCACAGCGAAGCAATAGTAATAGTAGCAGCAGCTGGTATACAGCACACGCTAGTGAATTAGAAAGAAGATATCAAGAGACAAACAAATGTGAGCAATGCGGCCAAAAAGAGACGGCAACGCGTTCGCGCAACCCCCCCGGCTAACGAAAGCTTAAAAGCGGAAAACAAAAATAAAGAAAACAAAAAAAGGCAAAAAACCAAAAAAAAAAAAAAAAAAAGAAAGAAGAAACGAGAAGCGCGACAAAACGAAAAGCGGAGCGAAGCGAAAGGAAGGAAAGAAAAAAAGAGCCCCACGCTGCGAAATCTGGACGGGTCTCTCTTTCTTTCTCTATTCTATGTTGTGCTATATACACCCTTGCTGCTCCAAAGGGGGAATAAAAAAAGAAGCGAGCGCGCGAAAAAAGTCGGCGCGCGCACAGGGTCGCCGCTTTCCTTCCATCCGCCTCTCCTGTGTGGTGGTAACGGCAGTGGCGCTAGAGCTAGAGCTGGAAACGAAATCGACAGGACGTTCACCTATCGGTCCAATGCCGCGTACTTTTCTCTTTCGCTCATACGTGTATATATATAAATATACATACACGCTCATATATGTGCTCTCATCGGCCGATGCCACGCATATATAACTCTCTCTCTCTCTCTCCCTGTAGCAAAGTGTGTGGGTGTGTGTACGTGTGTACGTTGCAGCACAGCGCCACCGACATAACTAAACAAGCAACAAGTGACCTTAAAATCTGCGAATAAAAATGCTGGCTAGTATGGGCAGCTTGTGATCGGATATATTGGCTCCCGCTCGAAGGAACTCCATCCCTCCTACACCGTCGCCCCTTTCTCGCGTTCTTTCTCTTTCTCTATTTTCCTGGCAGTTACGGTCTCTCGAGGTGTCGCAGGCAAAAGGACGAACCGAGATGCGAGTGTCGCTTAGCTTACTACTGCTGCTGCTGCTGTTCACTGGCCTCGTCGCAGGGTTTTTTATTTTCTCGGATTATGTTTTGGCGGAATTTTCGAGGCTTGGGACAAAGTGAAAATTTGCTACGGATTTTTTTACAGTTTGCGAAAATATTCGCTGAATGGACATACTACTACTACTGTACGATATTTTTTGTTTTTTTTATCTTTCTGGTTTTATTTTCTTTTTTTAATTGTTTAAATATAGTTTATGATTTGTTTTTCTTTTACCTTGCGTCTCTTATTATCTCTATTTTTCTTGTTTATTTTTTAATTTATCAAGTTTTTCTTTTGAATTGATGTTTTATCGAACGTATGGAAGACAATCACATTTATACAGACTAAAAAAATATTTGCCATATAGAATGGAATTCATAAATATCGTGAATTTCAAAAGATAGAACTATTTTAAAATAATTTCATTTAATTTCTAATCGTATTAGAAATGTATTAATAATATAATATTTTTATTCGATTGCCATTAAGAAACTTACTACATATGGTAAAGCAACTTTAATACGTAGAAAGTCCTACGCAAGCAAAATTTCGTATGTAGCGTTAAAAAAATATAAAAAAAAAAAGAATGTAAAGAAAAGCTCGAGAACTAGCCATTCATCGCGTCCGGCCAGTTGCACATTTAATTACCACGTCTCCAGCGAATAGTAAAACGATAAAGCCGCCCTTGCTAGAGGAAGAAAAAGCTGGGTTTAACGTCGCGGCAAGCCGGCAGAAATAAAGAAAAAATAAAAGATCCGTAGGTCCTTCACTCCCAGTACGCGTATACACGCACACATATCACACACTCAGTCTCTCTTCCCTCACCCACTTATACATAAACTCTCGTCGAGAAGTTCTCGGGCCGCTGGAGGAGCAGCGAGAAAGAAGAAGAAGCAGACACCCTCCCCCTGCCTCTTCCTTACTCTTCTCTGCGCAGATTAAAAAGCAACAAGTGACCTTAAAAAGTGCGCGCGCGGGCGACCCGCCTGTGAATAGTAGAGGGCGGATAAAAACGCTGGACAGACTATATCGAGAAAATAATCCCGAGGCGCCGGCGCAAGAAGGGATGACGACGACGACGACGACGACGGAATACGTAAGGCGCGCGCGTGAGAGCCAGGCTTTTCTGCGCGTCATATTGACCAATCTGACGTCAGCTTCTGAGAAGACGCCTCTGTTTCTCTGCTTGGCCGTTCCAGCTGAAGGGAGCAGCACGATCTTGACCTTAGATTTTTATCCTCTTATGCTTGACCTTTGCTTTTTTTTTTGCTTGATTCTTTTTTTAGTTTTAAGGATTCTTATTTAAGTTTTAATTAAATACAGGAAAGTATGTTAGTAGATCAAAAAGAATATTCTTTTTTTCTTTTTGTGAAGAATAATTTTAATGCGCGTGTAATGAAATTATATCATGTAAAATTAATATAATATATGAAAAGCAAATGACAATATAATATAGAGAAATTTGCAATTCAAATTCGGAATATTAATGAAAATTAATTTATTTCGACGAACATTTGATTTTGTAATAATATATTGAAATTACATATGTAACCTATACAATTTACTAATATTTAGTCCTTTGATACTTGCAAGTGCGACGTTCGTTATATTTATTAAATAATCATGTTTACCATTGCATTTTATGTAAATAGTTTATCGTTTACGATTTTACAGCAATAAATGTCTATCATGCATATCATATTATTTATTATGTACCTACAACCTTCATTAAACAACAGTGCAATTACGTCTCACTAAATATAAAAAATAAGAAAATGATATTTTTTTCTGATCTGTAAGCATTAAATTTGTTATTATTGATTTATTTTTAATAAAATTATCATCTAAACAACCTAAGAAAAAAAAAAGAAAAAAAATAATCATCGCATTCCTAAAAGCATCAACAGCAAGAGTATCAGCATCATTCC
The DNA here is from genome assembly GCA_030522805.1 of Leptomastidea abnormis. Taxonomy (NCBI): domain Eukaryota; kingdom Metazoa; phylum Arthropoda; class Insecta; order Hymenoptera; family Encyrtidae; genus Leptomastidea; species Leptomastidea abnormis. The sequence continues at coordinate 4,645 of JAPYZE010001973.1, forward strand.
TTGGTAGGGCGACCTTTAAGCTACGCAATCCAGAAGCGACTAACCGGTCTGCCCATCGCCAACATCCCTATATATAAGGCATCTCGGCATTATAATGCACATTCCCCTCATCGTCTCGAAGTTAGTACCGAGGCTGTCCACCTAAGCAGCGAGCTCGCCACTGTCCGGCAACCCTTTCTCCTGAGAATGCGCGCGAGAGCGTTCTTCAACTCACACACCCTCAACTAAAACCCTTAACATCACCACCACCACCACCACCACTTGCCACTACTACCAGCGAAGGTGATTTTTCTTTGAGGTCACCAACACCAAGCTACGCGCACCAGCGCGGCCCCTACTTCCTTCGACGTCGACTCTCTCGCCTCTCCCCTCCTTCAAACGTCCACTCCTGTCCTTATTTCGCACACGAGCAAAACGAACTCTCCCTCCTGCTGCTGCTTCTTCTTCTTCTTCTTCTCCTCGACCTTCGCGCATGATTCGCAAGGGAGGAAAGTAAACGAGCACCTCCTTTCTCGGAGCTAGGTAGGGTATCAACGTCGTGGGGGGATAGTAGCCCACCACTGCTCTTTAATATTCCCTTCTCACTTTGAAATTCTCCTTTCTCCCTTCTTCGCTATATGTATGTGTAAATATACCTACGCTCTTCTTTTTCTCCTCCTTGGCCCGAATAAGAAACGAAAATAAATGATTAAAAGGCTTATATTTGTGAATGAAAGAACCCCGTGCTGCTGCTGTTGCTGCTGCTGCTGACCTACGAGAGAAAGAGAGTTGTGGTAGTGGTGGTGGGAGGAGTAGAGAAAAAGGTCGATGGTGAAAAAGAAGCTTTTCGCTTTCGCTTCCTATATGCCTGGCCCGCTTTATTCCACATCTATATACCTACATGTGGCCGAAGGCCATTCAGAAAAAATTGAATTGTGTTTACACGTGCTGCTGCGACTCGTCCGCTACTCTTCTTCGTAATGTATAGCAGACGACTTTATTAATTTGTGAGATGCTTTCATTTGAATTATTAGTTTGATTTTTCAGTGTAAGAAAAATGTATCGGATAAATCGTTTGTTTGCATTACCACTTTTAATATTTATCTTTCCTCATTAACTCTATCAAATAATACGAATATTGCTTATCAAACTGGATCAACATAAAAGAAAAAAAAATCATCCTACAAAAAAGCTTTATTATTCCTGTTTCGATAAAAAAATATGACTTGACCTTGAAAACATTTTAAGTGATACGAGTCAGCCGTTCGTCAGGAAAAAAGAGAAAAGAAAAAGCCAGTGGGAAAAAAGATGTGAAAAAAGGTGCAAGTAGGGGAAGGCTGTACGTATTTCTTATCGCAAGCCGTTCTCCCCTTCCTTGAAACCAGCAGCAGCAGGGGGAAACGAAAGCTCGCGCATCCCTTCCTTACTTGTACGTTCACCTCCTTCTTTCTCGGGACTCCCCATCCTGGAGAAGACTCCTTCTCATACAAGCGCCAACACATCGAGCCTTACTCGGACTCTCACGTGTACATACACGCGCCACCCCTTGAACCGGTCAAGTCGAGTATCCTTGTCGACTCCTACACTAGCATTTGGCCAGTGTGCATGTTCACAGGAGTCGCTTACGCCGCCGAGAAAGCTCCCTTCCTTTTGCTCAAGCAGGGAGGTGGAGAAGAGGTGGGTGGTGGTAGTAGTGGTGTCCGGCTGCTACTGCTTTTCTTATCCTTCGGCGTCTCGGCTTGTGGCAGCCACCCCCCACCCGAGCCTTACTTACCTACGCTCTCGGTGCAAGCTCCGCGCCAAGCTTGGCTATTCACAACTCTCTTTTCTCTCTCGCTTACTCTCGGCGGCTCTGCAGCCGAGCTTGCACGAGCCAGCCGCGGCGGCGCCACCGTACGGACGACCACACGCACACAGGGAAAGACGCGTGCGTGCATATAGAGCCGGTCGGTCGGTCGGTCTTCGCGGGGGGTCCGAGTAGTTCGGCTTGGCTCGGGGAACCCTAGGGGAGGCAAGGGGGTGGCGCAAGCTTGTGTGGGTGCCGCTCTTTCTCTCTGTCTGGCGCACGCAGCATCCGCGCGCGATCGTCTTGGCCGTTGCCGGCAACGCTGTGCCACCGCCGCAGCAGCAGCAGCAGCACCGCCGTAGATAGGGAGCGGGAGCAGCAGAAAGAGAGCGGTGCGGCAGACGCAGCAGAGGCCAGCAGAGCGCTCTTCTCCGCTAGGCGCGTCCCGCGCGCGTCCACCACACACAGCAGCAGCAGCAGCCGCGCACACACTCTGCTCTCCTCCGCCTACGCGGCCGCCGGCAGGCGCCTCCGCCAGTTGCGCGCCCGCAAGCCCGCAAGTTCGCGCGCTCTGCTCTCCTCCTCGGGAGACGGAGCCCGATCGTAAGCCGCCACCGCCGTCGCCTTCTTAGCCTACGTCGTCGTCGTCGTCGCTGCCACCTTCGTCAGGAGTCTCTCGGCCAAGGGCGAGCAGCACGTAAGGCGCGCGCGAACAAGCCAAAGCTCAGACGAGGAGTGAGAGCGGAAGAGACACACACACACTCTCACTTAGATCTTGACACGAGAGGATTGTCATTTTCGGCTTTTTCAAAACACGCGCGCTCGAATTGGCGGTTGTGTGCTTTTTTGTTCCCATTTTTAAATTGCAACGAAGCGGCCTTCTTCATAAAAAACACAAGTACACATACATACCTGATACATACAATAATTTGTTTTACATTTTTTCTGTTTCGTTAAAAATTTTATTTTAATTTTCTTAAGTTTTTAATCGAACCAAGTTCTTAGTTATACTGTTGAGTTATTATATTTGGACAAGAACAAGAATCACTAGTGTGTTTTTTGTTTTTTCTTCTGCAAGCTTGAAGTATTGAGCTTGCAAGTTGTCTTCGTGACTAATTTTTGTTGCGGCTTTGTTCCTTTTGGTTTGGAAAAAAAATGTGATACGTATTTCATTGACGGCCGAATGACTTGAAGTTTTTATTACAAAGAAGAGGAGGAGATAGTGCAATAGAACAACTAAGTGAATTGTTGATGAGGTTAACAAGAGGAACCGGAAACAAGCTACCCAAGATTCTTCGTTTCCGGATAATCGACGATCTAACTGCGAGACTTGAAAAAGCTCTTTCATCGATGGAGAAAGGTGAGTTTGATAAAGAGGGAAATATTTCTTTGTATTGTGAGAAATGCAGATGAATTTGGAAAAATTCTTTATTTGTTTGTCCTTTCGTACAGATTATTCGTATAATTTGCTGATTTTTTTTTATTTTATGGTAGTGGATGTATTTTTTGAAAATAAAAAGTCTCTGTGAATAAGTATTTTCAAAAATACAGGATATCTGGTGTACGACCTTGAGTGGATTTTTAGTGACAGTGATTGTGCTAATCGACAAAGTGAAATTTTACAGAAAAAAGTCGATGTTTAAACGAGAACTTTTAATAAGTGAACTTTATAGTCAAGTGCAACGGAGAAGATTTTAAAAATAGACTTAGTAGCTTAGACTGATATGAAGTTTCGCGATAACTACTCGTTGGCTGATAGTGAAATGGAAAATAAAAAGTTGTTTTATTACATTGTGCAGAGTAAAAATTACAGTGAGAGTGCCGAATTTTATCATGTAACCATATAATTAATTATGAAAAATAATAATTAATAATTAATGGGCCTACTTAATATATTATGAACATAAATCAATTATTAAACATTTAATCACTTTCAATTATTTTATCTCTTTAATATTTGCACAATATAATATTTTATTTTTATGACAAATCAATTTGATAAAATTGTGCTAATTAATATTACTTTCAATTTCAATCCTGGTAATTAATTATTTCTTAATATCTTGATATGCTAAATATCACATAAATAATCAAAAATTATGGTCTTACGAATAAGATACTTAAAAAAAGCTTTCTTTAAAAAATTATAGTTTTTTAAATAGCAATTATCAATGGTTAAGTTAAATAGTCTGCTATTTATAACAGAATTAATGCATTTTTTTTTAATGTTACAACTTTCAAGTATTAAAGAAAATTTTAGATGAATTAAAATTTTTTTTAAATTTGTTTAAATTTACATTAACGTGGTTAAAGCGACTTGAATATTTTTTATGCAATCGCTTTATAAATAAAGGAACTGACGCAATGGATACATGGTTGAACTTATAGATTTAAAATTGAACAATGAAATGCTCTAAAATACGGTAACCTCAACAGTTGAACCAAAGAAAGTTTGAAAATTTACGCCGCGCGAGTTTGCCTTTCGCTTGAGTTATCCAGAAGTAGATAAACGCCGAGCTTGTCAGACGGAACCCGCGCACGAGTTCTTGGTCTAGAGTAGCAGCGGTTGTAGTAATCCGACGGCCAAGTGGCTTCGACTAACTTTTTTAACCGGATTCTATCGACTTTTCTCAATTTCGTCTCATTCGTTTTATCGATTATGGAAGTACCTATTGACAACTGAATAATACTTTGAATAAATGTTAAAAATCGATTAGTTATATATAAAGTATTTATTGCAATAGCAACGGATATCGATAACACATAATTTATAAAGCATTGAATAATAATTTATCAGCTTTTTCACACTATTTTTAACAATTTATTACAGTTCTTTTAATTATTTTAATAATGATTAGAAATTTAACAAAAATATTTCAAGACATTTAAAAAAAAATATTTTTAAAAATTCCGATGTGTTGTTTTTTTATTTTGTATCTTTCATATACACCAGCACTTTTAAACGATCTTGATAAATTCAACTAAAATTTATATGAATGGTGTATACCATTATCATTATCAAAATAACAAAATAATAAAAAAGGAAATAAACGTCTTTAAAATACATTTTTTAAGCAAATTATCAATCTTAACTTTCACTTCACTAAAAAATAAAAAAAAATAATAATAATGATTTTCAACAAAAAGAAAAAAATAAATAAAATTTTAGTACTAAACTTGTGAAAAATCTTAAAAAACTGAAAAATTCGGCACTCTTCTGTGTTCGTCACGAGCAACGTAGTTTAAAATCGTTTCCAATCGTACATCTAACGCTCTCGCCTTATTCTGGCCAACTGAATTCGCTTCCCAAATATCAGACTGCCCTTGGAGTCCCTCGAAAAAATCCAAGGGCTCCGGTTAAACTGGTCAAGCCGGTCTTGAAAGCAGAAAAGAAAGAAAGAAAGAGAAAGACAGAATGGACATGTGCGAATACAACGAATGTGCGTGTATTATAGCGTAAACGCAGGCCGAGCGTCAATGCAACTCGGGCGCGCGCGTGGAATGTGCTGGCCAACACACAGTGTACCACGATGGCAAGCCGGCGATCGATGCTCGCGCGCGCGTATAAACAGCTAATAATCAAACGAGTCGCGTCATAAACAATCGGCTCGGTGCCCCACTGCGGTTGAAGGTGGGCAGAGAGAGGAGGGTGGGAGGCATTATTGCAATGAAAACACGCGGGCAGTAAAAGTATAAATGAGTAGTATCGAGGCTGCTCATGCACACCCTCCTCCCTTCTCCCTCTCTGTCGATCGCTTGCTCGATCGAGGGACAGGGGCAGGGGAGGCAGAGTTGATTTCCGGAATGAGACCTGTGGAGAAGGGGCAGAAGGGGGTTGGGAGGGGCTCAGTACACGCGGCTACGGTTGTGAGGTTGTCCGAATTAATTCGAGGGAAAAATTCATAATGCTTGACCGGTGAAAACTGATGCTGCTGCTGCTTTTGCTGCCACGCATAAGTAGGACGAGAGTCACGCTAGCTTTAGTTATTGCCGGACTTTTTTGATATGGAGACTTTCAATGCAGCTCATTTTAGTATTGCGTCTGCTATTCTCGCGGCTTTTAAAAATTTTTTCGTTTTTCAATTATAGATATAACCGAGGTGAAATAAACGTGGATAGTCTTGGCTGGGATTATTTTTTTTACTTTCTCTTAAATTAGTAATATTTTCAATGATTTGAGAAATGTATTGTTTTTGTTTAATGAAATATAAAATGTTATTGCAAACTGATAAAAATAAAGATTAATTTCTTGATTCATCTGCATTAAATGTTACGTCAAAATTGTATTAGCATGTTCTATGTAAATAAAGCTTGATGTAAATATTACAAAATATTCAGTTGTACTACAGTATTTTGTAATTCGAAATGTAGGCTGATTCTCTAAAAATCTTTTTAATTTTAATATTAAATTATAATTTTTACTTGTTTGTACGACAGGTTATGAATATTTAGTAAAAAATCAGTCTTTATAGATTTTATTTATTAATTATTATTATTTATTATTTAATAAATAAATAATAAATAATAATAATCAATTTTTTTTCTAAACATCTGTCACATACGATACCGAGCTGCGCTCGTTTCCACTTGGAGATCAAATTTTTCCGTTTAAGAGTGGAGTTTACTCAAGGGATAAAATAAAATTACGAAATTATTTTGTAGTATCTTCAAGCTTAAAAAACTTATAATATTCGATTTTGTGTGAAATTATCAATTTTGCATATTATACATTTCATTATAGGCCTTCTCAAAATAAAACTTCATTTGACTAATCTTGTATTTATTCCAAATTAACTTTTTGCCAAATGTTAAAAAGTACACAAACGCGACTTCAATATAAATATTAATTCCAAAATTTTAATTAAATCGTAAAAAACTTTATTTTGTAAAAAAAAAAGTTTTTTCAAAACTACAGTTTGTACAAACACCGCAAATTTTCCTTACGTACAACCAAATTATAAATCTAAAAACCAAAAAAAATCACTTCAAATCTAACTCATCAGATTGCAAAAGAATAGTATGAAATCCAAGTTTGTTAATTCTGATTGTTAAAAATTCTAGGCTACTTTGATATTAGTCGAATGCCGAGATGTTAGAAAAGAAATAAGGGATTATTGTGACGTACTGTCTTCAGAATTCCTTTTAGACGCGTTGAAAAAAAAGAAAAAAACGGGAACTACATTCGTACAGAGGCACACATATCGAGAAGTAGACCGCAGTTGGGGGATGGCGGTCGGCTTTGAGAGGAGAAGGGGGTATACAGTTGGCGCAGGGACGGAAAGGGGGTTTGTGTGTACGTCCTTGTCTCTCTCTCTCTCTCTCGGCTGATCGGCCTGTGTCCACGAGTATACCCCTGCTTCGAAAGGCGAGTTGGAAGCTGTTTATCACGAGAGGGAGAGGAAGGGGGGGGAGATGCGCAGTCAGACGATGGAGTCACCGATATGTAGGATACGCGAATCGAAGGGGTGAGGAAACGGGGAGAGAAGGATGGATTGGTCGGGGAAAAAAAAGAAAGCGAGTCAGGATACAGATGCAATCGAAAATATTCGGCCAATGCTCCGAGTGTATACAGTTTTTTACACGGCAGCGTGGCATCCTCGCGCTAGTCGCAGCTTTCCTATTCACTTTGGATAAAGTGTCTGCTAGGAAATGATCATTCTCGTGATGATCGTTTATGTATGCTTTAGTATTTTTACACTTCGATTTAAAGTTTGTTTTTTGAATTATTTAATTTAAATATATGAATGATAATATAGTGAAAATTATAAAATATTTTATTATTAAAATCCATAAAAAAGAATCAACAATGTAAACGACCTGTTAATATGAAATTTCTCTATTTTTATATTTTAGTTTATTTTCAAAAACGACCCATGGATATATATAAATTACGAAGTTATTCAGATTTTCATTTTGGCAAATTTAATCAATATTATAACATTTTAAAAATTTGTATTTTTATGGCATAGAAATAATCAGCTGTACAACTTATGAAACTTAATAAAAAAAATAACTTAAAATTCCTTTTTAACAGAAAAAAAAGTATTAATGAATTTATTCACAATAATTTATAGACTTATCGGTACAAATAATTAGTAATTAGAAAAAAATTTATTAAGTTTGAAAAAATAAGAAAAAATTTTCAAGTAATCAAAATACATATACCAAAAAACATTATGAATACAGATTTAGCTTTTGTTAATCCCTTTTAAAGAATCTCAATAACGAATATTAAAATCGTAAAATAAGAAAGAAAAAAAAAACATTTCAAGTCTTTCAATAAGAATAAGCCCAAGTTCTTCTTTTCAAGGTTATAATAGTAAAAATGTTGAGAAAAAGCAATAAGTATAAAGAGGAAAGAAAAGAAGGGTTGTAAAGACAGGCTGGTTGAACGCAATGAGATGGAAAGGGGAGCAGGGGGGCTTTTAAGAGGGGGAACGAGCGGGTCGAGTGGGTTAACTACAAAACCTGATTGTCCGTGTTTTTATCTCAAGACACAGCAGGAGGAGGAGGAGGAGGAGAAGAAAGAGGAGGGGCAGCAGCTTCAGAAGGAAAGGGTAATAGCGGGCTGGAAGGAAGAAAAGAAGAAGGTGGGATGGGGAAAAGTAGGAGAAAGGAGGGGTGGGGGGAAGTAGTAGAGGTTGGTAAAGCTCATCGGAGAGCGCTGAAAGGCCGAGAGCAGCGAGTGTAGAAGGAGGAGAAAAAGAAGAAGAAGAAGAAGAAGAAGAAGCAGTAGTAGCCGGGGCAGCGTCCGGCTGGACCCGGGTGGAGAAAGAGAGCCGCGCACATAGCACTGTGAAAAGGGTAGGGATGTAGCCGCGACCAGAGGGGTAGTTTTAACCCCTACACTTTCGCCAGGGCTAGAAGCGCGGTAGAGGTGGTGGCTGGTGGTGGAAGCCAGCTCGGAGGGGATAAGATTGGCCTCGGATGAGACAGGTGGGGCGCCAGAGGTGGCGTAAGGGATGCCGGCGCCTGCCACCCCCGCTGTGCTTGCGCGCGCAAGCTCGGGAGATAGAACGAGAGCGCGGCTCGTCTTCGCTCGTTCCTCCCTTTGGGGGGTTGCGTTCGCGGGGTGGGGGCGTCTCGGTTGTGTGTGCGTTTCCGTGTGTCGGCGGCCGGTCTCTCCCTCTCGCTTGCTCCCCCAGAGTATGTGCTACTGCTGCTGATACTGCTTCCAGCGCCGCGCGTAGGGAGAGCAAGATAGAGAGCAGCAGGGTTAGGGTGGTATCTTGCGGGCTCGGCGTCAGTAGCGAAGCGGCGGCCTTATCATACGGAGCGCTCCGTGGGGTGCTGCCGGGGCTTGACCAGCCTTACATACACACCCACACCCACACAAATTCAAGCCGGACCACTTAAGCCGCGGAGACGCAGCAGCACATAAGACGCCCTACACCACTTTTACACGCACACACACACTTACACAGTCACACACTCACATCTTGCTGTCCGCCGCTTCTCACCTTCCCTCACCCTATCTATATACAAAAGCTCATCCATACGTATAAACACACAACCAGACTTCAGTGTACACGCCTCCTCCTCCTCCTCCTTCTCAGTCTCATCCCTACCAGCCACCTCCTGTGACACATACACACATACACACACTTAAGTGCAAGCCGAGACGCGCGCCAAGGAGAAGGACACTCGCTTACCACGCGAGCTCACGTGCACACGGACGCAAGATAAGGGAGTGAGTGAGAAAGAGAAAGGAGAGAGAGAGATGAATAAGGGGAAGTTCGCCTTTGGGGAGTTCGCGAGTGGCACCAGCAGCGATTCGCACACGTGAACGTCTCAAACGCGCGCCAACCACCGAGAAAGCAACAGCAACCACCACCACCACCACCACCAGCAACCAATGTCTTGAAGGATATATATGCGAGTGTCTTTTTATAACATCCCAACAAGAAGCTACTCTCTCCACTACGATCATCCAAGTGCTGTGAAACATGTAGAGGAGGCAAATATCATCTACGCATCAATTGTGACAGCAAACGACGAAATTTTTTTTTAAGTGCGTTTTGTTTGGCGCAGCTTAAAATATAGCTTTGTTCTGTGTGTGAGTGGGTGAACTGTGCTGCTGCTATCAGGAGCATCGCTCGTCTTTTAGTTTTTTCGTGTGCCAGTGATTGTTGTGCAGATATATATTAAAACTGCGCATCGCCAACCTATTATACCTGCATACCCCAGTGATAAGACAATAAATGTGATAAATACAAAAAGCAAGAAAGAAAGAATAAATTTAAAGAAAAGAAAAATAATAATTTAAATAAAAAAGAAGGATAAATTTAAGTAACCGGTGATGAGGCATTATCGAAAAAAGAAAGCCGGATCATTATTATTATTATTATTATTACTTCGTGACTGAAGGGAAACAGAAAAAAGTTTCCTGATCTTTTGGCTGTGGTATCGAGAGTAAAAAAAAAAAAGAAGAAATTTATTAGTTCGTTTTATATGTAACATCTCTCGATTATCTTTTTTCTACGATATTTATCAGCTTAAAGCTGAATGGACACGGACTTGTCCTTACGACTACTTATATCACAATCACTCTGACTTTGTCTTTACAAGAAAATCTGTACGAATTTGTGTGTGGAATATCTGGTGCTACTTATATAATCCAACTGTGTGCACGTGTTTTCCAGCTCTTGACTATCTTTTTTTGACGTGTATTGAAGCTAAAGGTAAATTATCAATCAACGATCAGCGAGACTAATTATTTTTGATCTTCATTATTTCATTATTATTTTGTATTTTTAAGTGAACTAGAGAATCAGCCTGCATTAATTGTTGTATAGTTTTATTCAATTCTTTTTATTTTTATGTATTCTTATTGTGTTAATATTTGTAATTTTTATTGTGTATCTGTAATATCTGTTATTATGTGCTTTTAATAATTAATTAAGATATGCTTGCGATATTATTACAATCAATTACGATATTTTGTTAAAGTGAACCAAGTGGTATAGCACCGAGATCAGTCAAACTAACACTAGCTTTTTGAGTAATAGTGGGCAATGAAATGGAAACAAGTGGCTTACACGTCATTGAACATTTCAAATTGCTACTGTTACATTGTTTAATCAAATGCGATGTATTATTTTCAAATTATAAGCTACTCAAAAAGTTATTTATGATAATAAGTTGCATAATTAATTCTTTCTCATTTAAAGTAGAGAATAAAAACCTTAAATTTAAATTTAAATATTTTACTTTAAGAATTTTGTCAACAGTATTATTCATTTAGCAAATATTTTTTATTATGTGAATTATATTATAATTTTGTAATTATTAATTGCTACTTGAGCTTATTACTATTATTAATTATTCATGTATTTTGATAATGCAAGACACTTTACAATATAAAGCTTATATTTATTTTGTTCAAGCATATACTTGTTGTTAAATACTCATATGAAATATTTTGTTGTCGCTTTTGACATTGTAAAAATATGTGTATGTATATGTATTCTAGTCGTCAATCGATGAAAAGAAATAGCAAGTGGAAGAGAGTGAGAGAGAGAGAGAGAGAGAGAGAGAAAGTAAAACGCAACTGGTCGTATTATTTACCGGGAATTAATCGAAATTTAATGCAATTGACTATCGCTGCGTTGTTAATGCTACTCGCCTGTCTCTCTCACACACTGTTTCACTTTCTCACTCGCTTTATATATATATATATATATGCTTACGCTAAAACAACCGTTGTTTGAATGCTGCTCATATATATGTGTCATTATGTTTTGAAATACATATCCTTCGTTTTGTGTTTTGTGTTTATTTTCGTTTATCCTACCAGCTCCGTCATTCCATTGTATATCTATATTTTTTTGTGTGTGCTAAACATACCCTATCATATCAGAGATCGTTTAAAATCCAAGTGCGCACATACAGTATTAAAAGTGCAGAGGTACAAGTTTGTGATCATTTATAAGTAAGCATGAATTTTATTGTAAGTGAAAATTGAAAAACAAAGAACGTAAATAATTATTATAAATTAACTATTCAGCTTAAACAAATACAAATTAAAAAGAGCGCGAAACTTAGTGTAAAAACGACATCATAGTGTTAAAATAAACGTCTACTTGAAAAATAAAAAGCACCAACAACAACAACAACAAGTGCAGTCGCATCCTCAGAGTAAAACAGCCGTGAATGCGAGAAAGGCCTTTGACCCGGTAATCAGGAGGCAAGAGCCGAACAATAGTAGCAGCGGTAGCACTAGCTGCTGTCAGTGTATATAGCAATAACGTATACTCCCTCTCTCTTTCTAACAATCTATATTTCTCTCCCTCTTTTCAACACTTCAGCTCTATCGTGAATCTATGGCGAAAGTATCGCATACATAGATATCGAGTCGAGCGACCAGTTAGGCGCATTCATCTTTCCCAATACCTTATCAGCACATACACACACACACACACACATACACACTTACGATCGCTTATACTTTTCGAATATTTGTCTTGCACATAGTGTCAGAAAGCAAGGGAGCAGCAGAAGCAAAGAGAAAAGGAGGAGGAGGGGGAGGAGAGGGTGGAGAGAAAGAAGAGCAGACTGTCTCGCGATGCGTTTTCTCTCTGTCTGCTCGTCATTGACGTCGAAAGTCGACGTCGCGATGTGTATGACGATTGCGCGGGGCTTTCATCGGACGCGCGACCCTCGGCAGTTGCATTCGGCCTTGTCTTCCGCTCCCAGCCGACGACGATACTTCTATCCTCCTCCCCCCGGGTTGCGCTTACATATACGACAGCGCGTCTGCCGATAAGGGGGCCAGCCACGATGCGTTTAAACATTTCCGCGTGAGAGAGAAAGAGAGAGAGAGAGAGAGAGAGCGAGTCTTGGCTGCTGTCAAATTCCACGATGGTAAGCACGACCGATGCAACAAATAGCTATCACACTCTGTAACTCTCCTTCTCTGGCCGTTTATGCAATTCTCGATGCAGGGAGTCCCCTGACTAAATGAATTTACGAAGATATACATCATATAAATGTGTATGTGGTCATGGCCATTGAATTATATAACTCCAAGAGAAAAATTCATTTCTGATCTGATTTTTGCCTGTATTGTCATGGATTTTGATATGTAAAATGACGTGTTTATAATCGCAGGTTTTCTCTTCTTCTTCTTTTTCTTCTAATGCACTTGCTAGAGTAATACGCGATTAAAAAGAAAGTCTAAATAGAACGTAAATATTTTGGAATTTAATACATGCGCGATAGCCTGTTATTTGGAATACCTACAGGTATACATGTCAAATTGAGGGCGAAGAAAAAAGACGCGACTGCACCAACGTGAATTTGAAAAACAAAAAAAGATCTCAGATCTATTCGATTCGACAAACTTAAACGAATGTTGCAGAAGTGAAGGTGCAGAGAATGCGAGTAAGGGTAACTGAGCGACATCCGCAGAGCGGGAGAGAGAAAAAGAGAGGTAGCGAGTGAGTGAGGAGCGCTCAGAAGCGGATATACGCTGGCGGGAGTGCTAGATAGAAGGAGGAAGTAGTAGTAGTAGCAGCGACAGCGTAGGGCTTAGAGAGGGCCTTGAGTGGTTGATCGGTGGTAGAATTAAACTCGCCATCCCCATTACGGGACAATCTTAACTCTCATCTCACTCTCTTAGTCTCCCGAGCTCTTGCTCTCCTTGCGAGCCCTCCTTTCCTCTTCCGGAGTGAGACTCGACGTCGGAGGCGGACTTCTTACCACGTCGTCTCACAACACAATCCCCTCCTTACCGTCGTCTCATCATCTTCTTACTCTCCAAGCTTCGCTGTCTTCGACTGCTAATGAATTTTCCGAAAGCAATTAGCCGGGGCGTGATGTGAGACGCCGCGGGAATTAGAAAACTCGATAGCTCCCGCGAGAAGACGGCTTTACGCGAGAGAGAGAGAGAGAGAGAGAGAGAGTGAGAGAGAAGAGTTTAAGGCATCTCTCTACTCTATAGGGCAACTTGCCGCGGAGTTGCGTGCGCGAAGGATATTCTTGATTAAGTGTCCTAGATGTCTTTATATGTATATATCTATATGTAGTTGTATGTAAGTGACAGGAATCCCTAAGGTGGCTTATACCGCAACTTTATCCCTTTCTCTTTTGCGAAATATCTCTGGCATTTACTAAGATGCCACGATGTTTAGATTCCGAGAAGATCTACTTAAAATATTGTTTGTGCTTTTGTGGTTTAAGTGATGATGGGTTTGAGACATTTTATTTAATTTTTTTGACGTTGATGGATTAATAAAACTATTACGGTTAATTATTTATGCTGAATTTTGAGAATAATAATTGAATTTTTTTTTAAATCATTTAAAAACTCTCAAACAATTTTCAAAAAAAGATTGTATGCTTAACATTAAAATAATATTTATACGGATGCCATTAAATATTGATCATGACATTATAAAAAATATAAAATAAGTAAAAAAAAAAAAAAACAGTTACAAAATTTAGTTTTATTCGTCAAATTTAAAATACCTTACACAGTAGAGCACATACACACTTCCAAAATATTATCTAGTTTCAAAGTATTAGCAAAGTTTACACGCAATCAGAGTTTTCTTCTATAGCTAAAAAAAAAAAGAGTCTTAGCGCCAAGGTGGTTGTCTGCTTTGAAATTTCGGTGACGATAATCGTTTTGGCCCAGAACCCCGTCACATCACGTATAATCCCAAGAAGAAGAAGAAAAACAAAACCTTGTAGGCCTAACCCTCTTCTCTGTGGTTACGGGCACGAATCCAAGCGAAGTTTAGGACGTGCAGGGAGTGGTGGCAGTAGTAGTAGTAGTCGTCATCCTGGCGTTGTAATTAAGGAGGGAAGGTTACGTCCTGGCAAGTGCCAGACAATATCATATCTCTTAGTTGCGAAGGCGCGGGCCGCACACGCTTGAGAGGCCTACATGCTGCCGGCGTGAAATGGCCCGTCTTTTTACGACAGACTTGACGACTTTTCCAAGCGCTAATTCTTAACGAGCCAGATAACTTCGCGAACTTCGTATCATCCCATGTATTTTGTGTTTGGATACGTGACAGTGTATTTTTACTTCGAATTAGTTTTTATTACTGATTTTATGCAAGGTTTTGAATTACTAATTTCTTTATGCAATCTTTAAAAAAAAAATTGACGTTTTTTTTAATGTACAAGAAAATGCATATTTTTATTTTTTTTTAAAAATATCGTTGGCAATTATTTTGTTGAGTGAACTAATATCATTTTTTTGCGTAAAATAAATATAACATAACAAAAAGTATTGAAAATGTCAATTTTTACAGATTGTAAAACTTAATAGTCATTAATAGTACAAAAAAATTATTTCGAACCCACAAAAATATAAACAATAAAGACGTTAAATTTGTAATTTTATCTTATTAAAAAGTTATAAAATATTATTCTCATAAAACATTTTACACTACTAAAGTAAAAATCGAAAAAAAAGAAAATGCAACAAATGATATGCAAGAATAACTTTAGAAACAACACGTAAAGTAGAATGTCAACGAGTACATTCTATTTTTTCCTTTTTTTTTTTTTTTAAATTCAATCGCAAAGCTAACAATTTAAACAAGTCAAAGTAAAAGTTATTTCCAACCAAACAACAATTACTCGACCTCGTCGGTAAAGCCATTGTTTAAAGCAAGCCACAAACTAATAATTACTTTTTATAACAAGCTCATTAATTACAGCAAATTCAACATGATTGCATTTTTACGTAACGAGCCATACAGGGAGCAAAAAGAACAGCAACAAAAAATACAACAACAACAAATATGAAAAATAATCCATTGCAAAATGTCATGAGAAGCTTAGGGCTATTCTTTATTGAAAGTTGAAACTGTCAAGCCACACGTTAAGACTTGACTTAAACGCGGACGATTAAAACCTAGCGCGTAATTAATAACATCATCATCATCATCATCATAATTTTGAGGGGCCTACTCGAGAGTTGGAGGGTGGAAGAGGGGGGGGGGGTTGAGAGTCATGCGCGGACGTGAAACACGTGTCGCTGAAACTTCAAAGGTCGGAATGTTAGCGAACGCGCCACAGTCTCCTGCTGCTGGTGGTGGTGGTGGCAAAGGGGATAGGAGAGAAGAGTTAGGGGAGGAGAGGGGGGCAAGGGCTCCACGCGAATTTAATTAACGCAATCAAATGAAAATATTCGCGCTAGCGCGCCGGCGCATTGACATTTGCGCTTGACACCTATACGAGCATGTATATACGCAAGAGAGAGAGAGAGAGAGAGAGAAAGAGAGAGAGAGAAAATACGCTCGAACAGGGATCAAAGGAGGCGGGGGAGATGAGCAAAAGAGGATGGGGACTGCGCCATTCGAGCGTCGATTTGTCGATGTCGCACCCACCACCGACTCATTATGCAAAAGTTCGTTGCGCTTGACTCACACTTCCACACACACACTCACACACACACACACACACACACACACACTCTCTTTCTCTTTCTCTCTCTCTCTCTCTCCCTGTACCCCCAGCCTCTTCCTCGAAAAGCGCTCGTTTTCAAAACGCGCGGCATTGACCCAGAAATCGCAAGCGCGCCCGCTTTCGAGCTTGCTTTCAATGATACGTCCCGCGATCAGTAACTACTTTTTCAGAGATACATTCTTCTATATTATAACGATTAAGCTTTTTTATTATACTCGTAACAGTTTTCTGATCCGCGAGATAGAAAAAATAAAGTTGTTATATATCAATGATGATTTAAAAAGAATTTTATTTTTGTCTTATCGTACACGACTTTTTCTACTTAAGTTAAAAGCTTGTTCTGTTGCATACGAATTTTTTGTTTATAGATATAATAAAAGTGAAAAAATAATATATAACAGCTTTCCGAAATTTTTTATACAGAAAAGTAACGAATTTAAATAAAATGAAACAATAAAAATAATGAATAGTATCAAATGGACAAAGATATTGTAAAAACATTTGAAACTTCCTTTAAATTCATCGCCTTTAAAATTCATTTAATGAATCGTTTAATCTATAATCATATGCATACTAAATAAAAGTGATTTTAATTTCATGACAAAAAAAGAACAATTATTTGACAATGGAATAAACGGTATTTACAATGTGTTATAAAACGGATAATTATTTGAGTGGATTGAATGTGATTATGTCAAAGCATTTCGTAACAATATGTAATGATACTCTAAATGTTGTGAAATACAATACCATTATGCGTATGGATTTAAAAAAAAAAAACAACAACAATTTTATTTCAAACAAAAAATTGATTTTAAAAATATTCTTTTTTTATCATTTTAATTTAAATAAAAATTGAAAAACAATTTAATTGTTTTTTTAAATTTTGTAATAAAAAAATTTTTTTCACAAT
The DNA here is from genome assembly GCA_030522805.1 of Leptomastidea abnormis. Lineage (NCBI taxonomy): Eukaryota > Metazoa > Arthropoda > Insecta > Hymenoptera > Encyrtidae > Leptomastidea > Leptomastidea abnormis. The sequence goes on from JAPYZE010001973.1 coordinate 21,747, forward strand.
TTTATATGAATATTGAAAAATGACAAATTTAAAGTTTTGAATTAAAAATGATATATAAAGAACGCTTAATAAAATCTTACGAAGAATCCCCATAGGTGGCGTGGCAGTGAGCTTCCATAGAGGCAACTCTTTGATATTCAGTACTGCTCATTCAACTCTTATTTCAGCTTAAAGACACATTTAATTTTTATTTTTATTTACAAATAATTAATTATTAACTAATTATTTGAATTATTCAATTAATTTTTATTTTTTGTAAATTACATTAATAAATTTAATTAAAGAGAGCAAATACATAATCATTATTTGAAAATTAGATGAATAAATTTAAAAAATAATTAAAATAAAAGCATAAAAAAATTTTTTTAAGCTTCATAAACATTAATTAATGTAAATATTGGCTTACAAAAATAAAAAAAAAACTTGTAATCAAAGACCTAAGTTTACGGATAAACAAGTGTTAAAATCAGTGTACTGTAAAAAAAAAGAAACAATCATATAGAAACGACGCACTGGGTAAAAAACAGAATGATAAACAATCAAACTCGGAGTGATACATAAAAGGAGTAAAAAAGGCGTGCAATGTAGACACTTTCTATCGTACTGGGCTTCGAAGCGTGTAACATCGACGCAGAAAAGAAGAACCGAGATGAGGCAGATATGTATGTATATACATACAGTAGGCTTATCCGTTCGACGCGACAGGCGATGTTGGGAGAATGGAATAGGGCGAAAGAAAGAAAGAGAGAGAGAGAGAGAGAGAGAGAGAGAGAAAGACAGGGTAAAAAGGGATTGGCGAAAGAGGTGCATACTAATTACCAGTCGCATTGTCCCGGCCAGAGCTGCCTGTAAAGACGCGCTAATTACATCGCGAAGAAGTTTCGCGCGCCAGCTGATGCGTAAGAGGGAAGAGACGAGTCTGCGCCAGAGGACATCCAAGTGCGACTTTGTCTTCGAATCACGCTCATCCTCCCCCCTTATCTTCCTGTTGTCGCCTCTTTATTTCATTTGTGGATGTCTCTCCATAACCATTCGCTGCCTATCTCGTTCTCCTCGGTTGGAAGCATCTTTTGCTTGCGAATCTGTAAAATTTTTTCGACTTCTTTTTTTTTTTACCTAGGCTTTTATTTATTTATTTTTTTTTATTCGAACGTTAACCCGAGCTTGCAAGCTTTTTGTAGGCTTACAATTAGTCTCCCTAGAAAGAGTAGCTTAAAATTAAAAGTTAACTTCAGTTTTTCGAACTCTTGGATAATCGCATTGAGAGACCGATTGCATTAGGTTGTTTCGAATTTTTTTTTCTGAAAGCTTATTACGAAAGCTCAACTTGTAATTATTTGGCACAGCTAATTCATTTGGATTCGTCGGATTTTTTGATTAAATTGTTTTGCTTCTTTGATTAAAGGCTTTATAAAAATCATATGATTGTAAAAATTATAATAAATAATTCATATTTGCATGTGCATTACCAAGTAGAAAATTATCTCCATTCATACGTAAAACATGTAAATTAACGATTTAATTGCAAGTTTCTTCATTCGTTAAAAATAAAAAAAAAAAAACAAAAAGAAAAATTTAAAATCTACCAAGAGTAAATGGAAAAATAAAAAGGAAAAAAAGAAAGGAAAAAGAAGCGACAAGTGAACGATCTTCAGAAATGTAAAGCTTTTGAAAATAGCTGTTTCAAATTAAGTCTAAGAAGTAAAATTGCATACAAATACACTATACGTCTCCTCTCACTCTTACACAATGCACGCAAAAGATAGTTAATTTGAGACAATTGAAAGCGAGAGCCCGTATAATTGGGCTTCTCCACACATGCATAGTAGAGAATAAGTAGCAGAAAAATAAAAATACAAAAAAGCTCGTCTCCTGAGTCAGCCTCCCCCTCGGAAATTCTAAGAAGCAAAAAAAAAGCATCCCCACACCCCCTCCCCCGTGCTTACAATTAACCCACCTCGACCGCTTACAACGTTGAATCGCGTTGCAGGCGCGTAGGGCTTGATTATCGTGTGCACACACGCGTTTGCAGGGCGCGTATGAGGATGGAGGACACAAAGACTTGGGGTAGGAGGGAATGAAAGGACAGAGTGAGAGAGAAAGAGAGATGGGGTGAGGGGAGGAAAACAAATAAGCTGCTGCGTCGTGTCGCGTGCGCGTGTATAGACGTATAGTATAGAGCGGGGATGATTTCACGGGCGCGCGCAATGACTCGAGCAAATACATACACACACATACACACACACACACACACACACACACACACACACACACACACATACACACACACATGCACACATAAGAACGAATAAGGTTGTGCATATAAACGCGATGACGCGATGATTGCCTCCCTCCTCTTACTCCTAGTGGTTTGTTTTTCTTTCTCCAGTTCTTTTTTATTTGTCCTCGGCGTCCAGAGGCTGCTGTCGTCTTCTTGGGGCTCTTGGTTTTTTTTTTTTCATCCTGCACGAGCACACGTGGCATTATATCTTTTTAACCTTCCTCCTCCTCTTCCTCCGGGAGATTGCCATACTTGGTGGTCTCTATAACAACGCCGCTACTTATAAAACGCACTCAATTCTACAAACTCGGTAATTATCATCATCATCATCACTATCACATACACATATATTATACGTTTACTTTCTTTCACTCTGCATGTATGTCTTTCGAGTAACCGTTATTTTTTATCCCCCAACCATTCACCGGCTTAGACGATGAGGCCGTCATCGTCATCCTTCCGCTTCTCCTCCACCTCCTTTTTATTTCTCCTCTACAATTCCACTCTTGCACATCCACCCCCTACATATAATGTGCGTTGTATGCCATGTATCCCAGCAGTAGCAGCAGCAGTGATTTTCCACTTAAGTGAGTAGCTGGCTGCTTCTGCCGAGCTTCTGCTGTTCCGTTGCTGCAAAAAAACTAATGACCGTTTTCTCCCTCTTATTTCTGCTGCAGATTCACGAATGACGTCGTAACGAGGCAGAAAGAGAGAAAAAGAGCGGGAGGGCCAACTGGTACGCGGAATACCGGCGCACCAAGAGGTGAGTTCTAATGAGTGGCTCTATACTTATACATATACCTTGTGCTCATATTTTCTTGCATATAAAGTTTACAGCTTATGTGCTCTTTGTGTCTTTCATTTTTTTTACTCGTCTTTTTTTTTTTTAATTCACAAGGATATCCGGAAAGTGAGCGTAATTCATGCATGCATGTTGTGTGCATCATTTTTTAATTGTTCTATAATCGAGGATGGAAGAGAGGAATTTGCAACTTGCGGCTTAAGAGGGTTAGTCTTGTAAATGGCTAGAAGAAAAAAACTCTTTTTTTTATTATTTTTTTCTTTTTGTTCTCTTAGGCTTTTTTGTTTTTGGAGGAAACTAAGTGCGTAATTGCTTTTTTTTTTATGTCGAATAAACTTTTTTTCCGAATCAATATTATTCATATAAATGATTTTGGAAAATTTTTCTTTGAGATTTGTTTTTAATTCATTCGTCTTACACGATCTGACTCCAATTGATTATTATTATTATTCAAATTGATAAATCGATAACAATCGTGAGATAATACAAAAGTATGAAACATAAAATTCATTATTTTATTCTTTTTAATAATTTTATTCCTTTCAAAAAGCTACTTTTATTTAAAATTAAATCAAAACTAAATACACTAAAACTTATAATAATAAAAAAATTTTAATAACAAAGAAACAGAAAACGAAAAGAAGAAAAGAAGAAGTTTGAAAATTAACCTGCAAAATTCTTGACTCTCGCAATTTCAAGGGAAACAATGCCGCGAATAAAAAAGTCTATTCCATATTTCAACGAAGCTTCTATCTTCTCTCCAACCTATCTCCCTTGATCCCCCTTTCCTCATCTCGTCTCATCTCATCTCATCTTGGTATATAGCTGAGTAGAAGGGAGAGAGACCGGCAGGAGTAGTATAGTGTATAAGAAAGAAGCGGTAAGAGGACGAGAAAGAGAGCGAGGTAAGAGTGGGAGTAAATGGGGGGGTGGGAGGAGGTTTAAAGCGAGAGAAAATGATGCGCTGCGGTGGATATGTGAAGGACGTGGGCCAAGAATAACGCCACAAAGGAATGTAAAGTAAGAACCTCCGCCTGCTTCTCTACCCCACCTTATTCTCAACCACCTCATCCTCCTCCTCCCTTGCTTTTCATCGACCTGCTATATGCGAAGCTGCTTCTGCTCGCAGCACGGGATCATCATACAAGACGCATTCTACTCCCCTTTTCCCCTCCCATATACTCTCTTTCATCACTTTATTCTTGATGCGTAATCTCTTCGTCTCACTCCTTTGCTTATCTTGCTACGACAATTACTGTTGTTTCTTTTCTTTTTTTTTTTACTTAAGTTTACAATGCTCGTGAAAAAAATTAGACTTAAATTTCAGAACGGAAGAAGCTTGCTTTTTGATCATTATATTTTTCTTAGTTTTTTTATACGAATATATATAGTTTTTTTTATCCAACTGATGCATCATCTGTGTTTTTAATTGACTACATTATCATCGATTAAGTAGTATCGGATTTTACTATGTAAGCAACAATGATACGTAAAAACGGAAAAATGGTTCAGAATACTTGACGATGATTATCGAAAGATAAAGACAAAAATAGGGGGGTGGAGGTGGGGCAGGGAAGAGATATCAAATATTACGGGAGGCTATAATAGCAATGCAAGAGGATCTTTTGTCAGGTGGAAGAAGGCTGGAAAGAGAAGAGAATGATTGGCGAGAGAAACGCGATGATTCGAAGCGTAATAGAGGCGAGTGCATAGAGAGCAGAAGAAGAAGAAATAAAAAAATAAAAAAAGTTGGCTTAGAGAGAAGAATGAGGTCGAGTCTCTTTATCTATACGTATCTCTATCTCTCTTACTCCTGAACGAGCTTGCTCGTGCTCATAACCTTGGCGTCATCCTGCCGTCGTTGTGCTGCTAATTAATCTCTCCCATTCGGTCTTGGTTCTCGAATAGCCACTCGAAGAGCCTCCGAACGACAGTGGGAGAACAAAGGACCTTGGTCAGCCATCTAGGTCTCTCTACATATACTCTTTTTTTTTCCTCTCTCAAGCCGAGTAGACGTAGTTAGATCACAAGTCCGCCAACGCACACACACACGCGCATGTGTACGTAGTAAACGCGAATACGTTGTTGTCTATAGAAAAAAAGAAGAAAGAAAAAATCGGTTAAAATACAAGAGAGGGAGAGATAAAGAGAGAACGCAGGAATGGAACCGGTAAGTAGCTAGCTATACATGTGATACCGATGGAGTTGTATAGCTGAGCAGTGAAAGGAAAATGATATATATCGCTTAAAGAAGCATCCGCGAATCCCGAGCCAGAGAATAGAGGTGGACTCAACTGCTTGAAGAAGGAGGTGCGGAGTTGGAGAAGGAGGAGGACAGAGGAGTCTTCGCGCTTTTACAAATGGCGACTGCTAGAATGGCGGAAAGGTAGAAAAGAGAATAGCAGCCAGAAGTAGCAGTGGTATTCGCTCTCTCTCCTTCCGGTAAGGATCGGAATCATTGGCTTCTCTCTGTTCAAGCTCGCGAGCGAGACTACGATTTATAAGAGAGAAAGAAAGAGAGAGAGAGAGAGAGAGAGAGAGAGAGAGAGGAATGAATGAGGCCGGATCTTCGCTCGCCTGAGTACCTGAAACTGGCGAACACGCTTATAAGAGCGTATATTATATAGAGAGCATGTATAGTGAGATCGGACACGTCCCCTCGACTTCTCTCTCCTGCTCTTCTCCCGCGGCCAATGACGACCTCGAAAATAAAGGAGTGTGTGCTCGAGAGATGAGAATGACGCTCATCTTCCTTCTCCTCCTACTCTCCCTCCCGTGTGTCCTCCAATTACATTACTACATATTCTCTTTTGAGAGGTAGAGATAGAATGAGAGAGAGAGAGAGAGAGAGCTGCATAACACGATGATTATTGATTATATCATGCAGGGCCTCCTCCTCCTTCTCATTGCGCGCCTCATTTTCCTATAGCTCAACACGCACGACACCCGCACTGAATTATTACGTGCGAATCTTGAAGAGCATATACCTACCCCCACCCTATCCTCCTGCAGCTGCTACTGCTAAACTAATCATTACTGTCCACACATCATTGCTCCTCGGGTACGACATCCTATATGCAATCTACTCACCTACTTGTTGGCTATACGAGGATGTTATGTAATCTATATAATATAATGTGCAGCTGGAGGTATCCTACATATATATGTCGATGTTTGATGTCAGCATGATATGCTGGGTATTAAGAAAACTGATGGTTTGGAGTTATGTTATTATTTTTTTTTAAATGGGAATTTGAAATATAAGCGGAATGTTGGGAGGGTTATTTTTAGGGATGAATAATATTTTAAGTATATGTTCGAGTAATATGAATATTGATGGCATTGATTTTTTTTTTTATTAATTTTAAACTTACCAGAAATTGGTTGAAGAGCGTTGAAGTCGCCTGTAATAACCTGAAAATAAAAATAAATATTAAAATGCGATTTTAATAAAGCTAAAAATATGATGCATACATAAAAAAGGAAAATTTACATTAAATCCTTAAATAAATAAACATTTGTCTGCATATCTTGCAAAGTACAGACGAAATGTTCACGAAATATACATATACGTAGCCAACCTCTATCATCATCATCTCGTTACATAAAACTTAACTCATCGGCATTATATAACGACAACAAGCAAGAAGATGTAGCACAAGCTGTATAACACAGCAGCGATTGTCAATCTAAGCTAAAGACTTGTTACACACCTACG
>JAPYZE010001974.1:0-18541 GCA_030522805.1 Leptomastidea abnormis
TCTCTCTCTCTCTCTCTCTCTCTCTCTCTCTCTCTCTCTCTCTCTCTCTCTCTCTCTCTCTCTCTCTCTCTCTCTCTCTCTCTCTCTCTCGCTCTCTGATGTGAGAAGAGTAGGAGGAGGAGGAGGAGGAGGAGGGGGTTGAACTAGTAAGCGAGCGTGGAAGCCAACATCTTCCGAATTTCCACTCAACAGCCCCCCGCATATACTCACGCCGGTTTAGCTGCAAAGAAGAGAGAGAGAGAGAGAGAGAGAGAGAGAGCACTTTGCTAGTAGTAGTAGTAGTATTACTACTACTATGTGCTATGTACCTATATATTCTCTTTCTTTCTCTCTCTCTCTTTTAAGCGACGAGCCAGTAGCAAGTCAAGTTTTTTGCCGAGCCGAGAGAAGCTTCACAAAAACCTTAGCGCGCGAGCTACTCCGTAAATAAATTTCCAAGCGGCCGAGTAGTCGAGGTGGCCACAAGAGGGAAAGAGTGAAGTAGGCGACGTGAGCGAGAAAGAGGAAAGAAGAGTCTGCAAAAGCTGGGGCCAAAAAGATGTGCAAAACCCTTTAGGTAGTAGTATCTACTAGTAGTAGTAGTAGCAGCAATAGCAACACGCCTGGCTGAAATAGCAAAAGCTTGACTCTTCAGGATATCCCGGTGTATATATACACCTATATACCGGTCTTCCTTCTTTTCTCCACCTATACCTACCTACCTTTTTTTTCTGGCGCGCAAACGAGCCTCCAATAGTATAGAAGCAAAAGTATATAGAAGCGGCATGTAGTAGCCACAGTCGTTGCCGCAGCCACTATATACCTACTACTACGTCCGAGAAATAATCACTTCATCGAAGTGAGAGAATTTCGGACGGCAAGCAAGAAAGAAAGAAAGAAAAAGAGAGGAGAGGCCCGCGGTGGTAAGGCTGCGTTTTTCGCCTGACAGGATATAAAAAAAAGTGAGAGAGGGGGGGGGGGCAGGGGGAAGAAAAGAAGAGAGAAGAAGAGTTGGCTTATATGGTCAAGGCGCGCGTGTCCCCCGCGGGAGGAATTGAGCCGTTGGATGAGAACAATATATACAATTTCGCGATTACCGCCAACGATAAACTAAGCCAACTATAATACGTTAAAGGAAAATAAGTTAGTGAGTGAGTGAGTGAGTGAGAGCAAAATATAAAGCCCTCATCTTCTTCTTTTTCTCCTTCATCTTCGCGCTTACTGCTGCTGCTGCCCCTAACGAGCAGGCGTCTTTTGCCGCACCTACATCTCTCTCTCTCTCTCTCTCTCTCTCTCTCTCGGTTATTCGCTACACCCCGGCGGCGCTAACCACCCGGCCCTCGGCTTGCTTCTAATTTTCGGAAAGCGACGGCGCCGACCTCAATATAATACACATATATACAACCACTGCCTGTTTGTACATATATAGTACCACACACACACCTCTATACATAACCACATACACACACACAAACCACATACCATCACTGCATCAGCATCATCAGCAGCAGCAGCAGCCGTCGTCGCTCGTAAAGGGTCGTTTGCTGAAAGTGGTAAGGTGAAGAGTAGAGGTATATACGCGCCGGCGCCCCCGGCCACCCTTCCCTTCCTCTTCATACCTACCTACCTACCTATGCTCTCTCGCGAGAGAAAAAGAGAGCTGGGGGCTCGTAAACGCGAAATTCGCGCGCGTGACGAGGGCCAACGCGAGCGCGCAAGTACTCAAGAGTACTATGGCCGTGAGCTGCCGATTTTTGCTCGACTCTGCCGTTTTCCCTCGTTAACCCAGCTAGCTGCTCTTCTATCCTTCTTCTTCCTCTTCTTCTCCTCCTTGAATGCTATCCCCAATCTTGCCTACTTCACCCCCTTTCCACAATGACTCGCTCGCTCTCTTCTTGGCCGATGGGCTCTTTTCTACTCTCTCTTTCTCTTATTCGCGCTCTCTTTCTCTCGACGCTTGAATTAATGCTTCGATCCTCGGAGATTGCAATGGAGGAGAAAAAGAGAGAGAAAGAGAACTTAGCTGAATTTGCTCAGCTCTCTTCTACTCTTTCTTTACTCTCTTTTCTCTCTCTTTTGCCTTTTCTTCATTGCTAGAATGGTCCATGTTATATATATGTGTGTGTGTGTGTGTGTGTAGGGGGAATATTTTTGCGACTTTATATTCGAGAGCAGCTGACTTTAATGCATCGCTACTCAAATCTATTTTAGTATATAGCTCTAACAACGTTTATATGAGAAAAAAAAGAGAGACGTGCGGGCTAGTTTTATTTAAAAAGCTCAGGAGAGGCTTATAATACTTTCCTTCTTTTTTTTTTTTTTTTTTTACTTTTCTACTTTTCATTAAAGGGCATGTGTTACATGAAAGGGATATTGAAAAAGCGGATTAAAGAACAAAAAAAAATTTGAGACTTATGTTATAGCAGAAAAGAATAAAGTTTTCTTTTTCCTTTTTATATTTTTCTTTTTTTTTCTGAAGTCTATAAGTATTATAACAAGAGTTTAATTTTTGTGAAATTAATTTTTTAATAGGGATGAAAATATAAAACGCTTTTTGAAAAATATTCCCTTAATAAAATTTAAAATTAATAAATATTTTTTCATAATTGATTTACGAATTTATTAATCTTTATAAAATTAAAAACTATAACAAATCTATTAATAAAAAAAAAAACTTGACAAACAATCATTTATTTTTACATATAAAAACGAAATTGAATTAAAATCTACGGAAATAATAAAAGAAAAAAATAATAAATAACAAAACTTGTAAATTTTTTTTCCCCTCTTATTCATTCAATTCCAATAACCACATACACTTGATGTAGCCCAGTAAGGTGAAAAAAAATTCTCGACGTATACCTCAATACACATATACATACACGGATAAAGCTTTTAAAAAGTGTAAAATTCAACACGGAAATTGAGTGTAAGAACGTAGGCATCATCAGTAAAAAATACACATACCTTATATACTCAGACGAAATGTTTAACGACGCATTTACTTATATTATATATATATATATATATATATATATATATATATATATATATCCCGAGCATCTTTTGGGTGATCCCGGCTAATTGCCTTCGTATGTACCTCCATAATACGGGTATAACATAAAAAAATAAAGCAATAGCGAGTGAGTGAAAGAGAGAGAGAATCGTTGAATGGTGGTAAAAGAAGTATATATAGGAAGAAGGAATAAAAAAGAAGAAAAAACAGCAGCAGTGGTCGGGGCGCTGATAACGAGTTAATCGAAACGAGGCTGCTGTTGCTGCTGCTGCTGCTGCCGGTGCAGTTTGCTCTCAGCACTGCCGGCGGTTGTTAGAGCAGCCAGCATCAGTGGCGCGGTTTCTCTCTCTTTTCCTCCTCGTATATTTTTTATCTGTTAAAAGCACTTGGCGCCGCTAACCCAGATAGAGAAGCTCTCTTTTTCTCTCTCTCTCTCTCTCTCTCTCTCCCGAAAAATCTCGCATATTATTTAGTCAACCTGCATGAGCCAGTGATCTGAACCACTCGCGCAAAAGATGCGCAAGGTTCTCGACAGCAGCGGCAGAAGAGAGAAAGAGTCCCCGAAATCATTACGTTCTCTCTCTCTCTCTCATTCTCGTTTCTCTCTTCTTCTCCGCATTCTTTTCTTCTTCTTATAGAGGCCGGGATGGGCTGCTCTCTCTCTCTCTCTCTCTCTCTCTCTTTCTTGCTCTTCTCAGCAGTTCCTCCTCTTTTTCCCGTCTTCTTCCTCCTTCACTTCTTCTTTTGCTTCACCTCTTTTACCATCCTCTTCTTTAATCCCTCTCTCTTTTTGCGAGTCGGCGGCGGCGGTGGTGGAGAGGTTCTCCAAGAGAAGGTGGAGGTGGAGGAAGAGGAGAGTGGAGTCTCGAGGTGGTCTCAGCTCTGCTGGTGGCCTACTCGCACTTACACGTATACGCCGATCGCACATTCGATCTCTCGCGCGCTCTTGCTCTCTTGCTTCGTTCCTTCTTTCTCTCTTTCTCAAGACAAAAAGGCGAGAGGGCCTGCAGCAGGCAGGCAGGCGGGCAGCAGCCAAGGCTGAGCTGCACTCGCTTACTCTTACTCTGAGCTCTTTCTCTCTCTCTCTACCCTTGGTGCTCTCTCGCGCGCACACGCGGCATTAATCTTCGCCGAGAGAGAGAGAGAGAGAGAGCGGCAACGGACTTGAAGGTGCAGGAGGTAAAAGAAGAGGGTCGGGGGGAGGGAGGGGGGTATATAAGAAGGAAGAAGTCGCGCCACCACCTGCCGGCTATTTCTATTTTTCCAATCGCGTGCAAGCATGTGTGTGTTTGTGTGTGAGTCGAGAGTTAAATCTGTCGAGGCCCACCGCGGTGAATGCAAAAGTTGCTGGTTTTTCTATGGGTGAGATAAAAAATGAATTTGATAGTTGATCTTTTTTTTTTTATTTTTATAAGCAGGATTAGTGCTATATGCGTAATCTTGTGCTTATGTGCGAGTACGGTTTTAGAATAATGTGGGGCTATAAATTTTGAATTGTATTATTGCAAAACAAATGAAATACACATGTTTTATATGTGTATATGTGTGTGTATAAATAAGAATCTTTCACTCTTACGTTTTGTCGTGCCACAAGTAATATTTTTTATTTTCTTTTTGGTACTCTGTTTTAACGGACAGCTGATTTTAAGACCTGATTATATGCAGCAAAACTCAAACACTTTTTATTTTTATTTTTTAATTTTTTTTTTTTTTGGCTACGTGTATGCTACTATATTTATTATCGGTATTTCGCGATCAGCACTTGTCGAGTATACTTAAATAAATAATTTTCTTTAAAATTAACGCAAGATGAAATTAAAATAAAAAATATTAAAAAAAAAAAAAAATTGGATTGCTACTCTTTACTTTTAACTTGAGGCGCGAGAGATAAGGTGTTAAAAATATTTAAGAAGCCTTTACATATTTTAAAAATAAAATTAAAAAATGGCTCTCAAAGCTTAATTTTTGTATATGTAACTATATTCACGCTTTTTCTCTTTATTTTAATCTTTTTTAGATACTTATCGAGGAAGCGATAAATTTCCGGCGTTTATATAGAGGATGGTATACACCTTTAGCCATCACACAGATAAAGAAAAAGAGAGCTTTAAAAATTAGTAACTGGTTTTTCAGTATAGAGAGGAAAAAATTTTCTCAATCATTTATCGATGCCTATAATATACTGACAATTAATTTAACGAGCAGCAAATGTAAATTGGCAACAGGTATAGAATGTAGGTATATAAATAAAACTATATATAGGTATATATTATACGATATAGAATTTACACGCAGACGATCGATTTAACACACACGAAGTGTTCATTCTCGCAGGGAGGAGACCCACCAGAATCATCGACACACAGGAAGTCGCAAATAATCCATAGCTCGTACATTTTACCTAAAGACCTCCTCCCTCACTACATATACATATATATATAGCACCTCAATTTTTTACACAGGTGAGATACAGTATAAGAGAGAGTGGAAAGCGACCTTTCGAAGTATAAAAGAGAGAAAGAGAGAGAGAAAGAAAGAGAATGCGCGAGCAAGAGACACGGCGAAGCGTGACTTTTCATCGTCGGAGAGATCAATGACAAAAGGAGTGGGAAGCATGCAAGAGAGAAAGAGAGAAGGAAGTATATATAGACAGTACAGAAAGTAATACAGACCGACCGACCGACCGCCGTGCTCGCGTGGACACACAGAAACCGTGCGACAGATCGATTTCCCATTGTCGCCCCTTCTCTTTTATTATAGATCCTACACACCACACCACACCACAGCATACACAAAAGAGAGAGAAAGAAAAGGAAAAAAGAGCGTCCTGTCAGCATTGAGACGTTACAAGCCGCATTTGGGCTTGGCAATAATAGCACGCGGAACCTTTGCTCTCTTATACTATACTCTCTGTTAAAGTATAAAAGCCTTGATAAAAGCCCACACGCTGATGCTGATGTTGCTTCTGAACTTGCCCTACCGCTGCTTCTATCGCCTGTATATAGATACAATTTAGTTCACGTGTGGTATATACATATAGAGGATACCCACAAGATCCGAAAGGAAAAAAAAACCGCCATCCATTATTAGTAGTCGTATAGGGTAGTGGTAGCAGTAAGCGGCGGGTGCTTTTAAAGCAAGCGTGACGCTTCTTCACGCCTAATCAGCTGAAAAGCCGAGAGGGAGGGAGTATATAGTATAGTAGCAGAGCCGCTCTTCTTTTCAGCAGCACCGCAGCAGCTCTCCCCTCATCAATACTTATAAGCCTAAAGTCCTGATCTTCGTCATTTTCATCGTCATTCGCGGTTAAAGTTCTATGCTGGCGGTCTTGGACCTTTCGGACATCACACGTGTATTCTATAATATATCTATAGTTTGGTGTACATGTGTATAGGACTGCCTAGGTACGTAGTCAATCCTAGAATATATAGAATGCAGGTATATGCACAAAGTAGGATATATATATAGTATACGCGTGCACGAGGATCCGGGAGCTGAAAAAAAAAATAAGAATATACGTATATACCTATTATATATCCGATTCTCTCTATTTTTTCTTCTGTCTCTTTAAATTCATGCATCTGGGTTAGGCGTGCTTAATCGAGGGAAATCCCCAATACTACAGCCAAGTTAAAAGCCTAGGCCATTGTCGATCACGAAAAAGAAGCATATATATAATGCAGGCTTTGCCTGTGTGACTGTCTATCTGTCTATATACTTGCTTGCGAGAGGATATATATATATATATATATCTATGCTCTTTCTGCGCGCAGGGGGATAGTATTATAGTGGTAAACGTGGTACACTGCTGCACGCGCCGTGCGATCCCTCTGACAGCTCTCGTGCACTGCTATAGCTGCAACCATCCGATCCCATATATATATATATATATATATATGTATATACTACCAGGTCACCAACAACGACGACGACGACGACGACTATAACACAAGCGAAACCAACTTTCCCCCATAACAGCTGAAGTCGACCTCAGAATTTCTACTCTGATCCCTTCTCTATATATAAATGTGTACTCTCTTCGATGAAACTTGCCCTGAGGCAAGACGCGATTTTTCTCGGTGACAGTTTCTTCTTTTTCTTTTTTTTTATTCTCTTTCCCTTCGACATGATACCTTTTTGAATTTTTTTTTTCCTCTGCTTCCCCCTTCCTTTTTTTTTTTATTTGGTACCTGGTAGAAATCGGTATGGTGTGTGTGTGTTCCAATTGTAACGCAGAACGGAACGAAGAGAAAAAGAGAGTTCGTTTGTTACTTTGGGCTTGGATAATTTTCATGGATGATCGGAGGCATCACTAGTTTCTATGCTCTATATAGCTTTCTTTCTTTCTTTCTCTCTCATTCATTGTGCATCGGATAATTGGAAGTTCGAGCGCGAGAGAGCTTGACGACTTTGTTACCACGCGGGCGCGCGTTCGCGTTCGCTCTGCTTTTAAAGAGGGAATTCAATTCTGATGGTTAAATGCGAGTGAAAGAAAGAAAAAAAAAGAGAGATGGGGGGGAGAGGGAAGGTTTATTGGTGAGAAAAGAATCGTGATCCCTTTTTTTCCTCTTTTTTTTCTTTCTTTTTCTCTTTCTTTCTTTTTTTTTGCACTTCTATATATGGTTAACAACAGAAAAACGTATAGCTGGGAAAAATCATTAGAAAGGTAAAATAGATATGTCGCTTATATATAGCTACTAAGCGTAACCGAAAGTAAAACCCGCCTTCCCCTACCCCTTCACCACCAATAAAATTTCGTAATTTACGACTTTTAAATACCGATAACCGATCGAAATTTCATTTATATTATATAGGTATATAGTCAGTACGAAAATGTAAACTGCTACGTTGCTATTGCTGGAGTAGCAGCAGCATGTGGTTTCATAAGAAATTGACTTTAATGTACATTTTCATATTAAAAAGATTGCGATCATCGTCTTGGGAGATAGAAAGAGAAAGAAGGAGAGAAAAAGAGTTGAATTATATTTCTGCATCAGGTAGGTATATATAAAAGAGAAACAGGAGGCCGATTGAGAAATTGGCAAAATGATCTCGGATGTATTTCTACTGCTGTGGCTGCTGTAGCTGTTGCTTGACTTATATATATGTATAACCCCCATTGGGGAGCAAGATAAGCTGTTTTATCCACTTTACCGATCCCTCACTTTATTTCGCTATTCCAGGTTACGCGTACCATACCTACCTACCTATTTATATATATATATATATATCTATAGGAGAAGACGGGGAGGGCTTTCTCATATACGTTATATATAATACAGTATATATTTCTTTCTCGTGTGCGAAACGGCACACGGGACTTCCACTACTGCTTCTCATCCATTCATTCGAAGTATCGGTTCCGCAAAAGCCGAGGCAATTTTACTTACTGATTGTCGATTTCAATTTTCGATACATCGCCAAAGACTTTGGAAAAACGACGGATCTTGTGTGTATATATATATTTATATGCTTTTTCCGTGTCGGAGCGATAAAACTTTCATGGAAATTTAAATATAATCTATGTGTATTTATATATATGTGTGTGTGTATCGCTTTAAACTTTATCTACAATGTATTTTAAACTTATTTTATATAACACACACACATACACAGAGCTTTTATTATTTTTCATTTCAATTTCAACTGCAGATTATATTACTATTTTTTTTTTTTTTGTTACTTTTTATCAGTAATTTAACATCTCTTTTATTCATATTTTCCAGTTAAACGAAACTATATGAATTGCATTTCATTTCAAATCAATATAATATGTAATAGAACAGCAATCGTGTATATATCTCACATATTGCATGAAATGTATTCAAATGCCTGGTTAAAACCTGTTAAACAACTTCGTTTCATTTGTTAATCAAACTTTAAAAACTACATGAAATTATCCGTACATACTACGTACATGGCAACAGCAGCAGTAGCAGCAACTGAAGCAATACTCATCATCAATATTCATAAACCGCGTAAATTTTCTCATGCTATACAGAGATAGAGTGAGAGAGAGAGAGAGGGAGAAAGAGATCAGGATATCAAAATGAAATCTATATGTTAATTTATTCCCGATAAAACATAGTAGTGATTTTTCATTCATCCCTATATATATGATACAAGACGTATACCTATGTATATATCGTAAAGGTATATCGATATTATAGGCAGTTATTTATTTACACACCTAGGCCTACTCCAGGATCATCGAAGCAAAGCTGTTATATAGATGCTACCACTACTACTACTACTTCTTGCATCTATATATATATATATAGCCAGCTTATTCCTCGAATAGTAGCAGCAACAGGAGCAGTAGGTAGTGCTCAATAAACGTCCGTCAGTGCTCGTAAATAAAATCGGAAAGCACGATAAGCTGTGGGGACGATATCCGCGCAAATTATACCAGCATATATACACACACACACTACCCTTACTCACTATATTCTATAGCAGCAACAGCAGCATCGATGCGCAAAAACTCGTTTAACACGAAACTGCACACATTGAATTCAGCGTGTTCACTCCGTGTGTTATATCGTCGCGGATATCGGATGCACTATACACCTTCCACCCCTCCTAAAACCCCTCCAACCCTCTTTTATATACCTAACCAGTTCCTGTCTTTTAGCTTCCGCTCGGTATATAGGGAAGCAGTAAGCGCGCGTGTGTATTATCGTCATCGAAAGTCAATAAAAGAGCTCATCGAGAAAAAAAAATACCTACACATATGTGTGTAACTATAAAATAGCGCTATTATATCCATGAGTGCAATAAAAAACTCAAATGTAAGGGTGTATATAATTGACACGTCGTATACAAACTTGCTATAACCACAAATGTTTTAAACACAATGTATATAGGTATACCTATACACCTACAATTTGTTTATTTCTTGAAAAGAAATTTTATTTTTCCCTTTCCTTCCTTTACGTATTCTATCCCTCTCGTCGCTTGCTTGCTTGCTTACTTACTTACACGTTATTTATTAACTCTCCCACCTGGCGATATAACCAACCAACTAACCAACAACTGCCTCTGCCGTTGGCAGCAACATTTTTTTTTTTTTAATTCCACTCGTTGTGTGTGTGTCTGCCCTCCCAGAGCACAATAAAAAAAGAGATAGAGAGAGGGAGAGAGAGCCCCACCGGTGTGCAAATATACCCTCCAACTGGAGTCTTTAGCTCCAACCACGCTCCATAAATAAAAGCCAAAGCGATAGCCCAAGAACGCGCGCGAGCTCGATCGCCTGTTCTTTCTCTCTCTTACTCGCGCTCCTTAATTGCATCGATTTTATAAAAGCCAGTGTCTTCTATCTCTCTTTCTCTCTCTCTCTTTACCGCGCCCTCTCTCTTATTTCTCTCTCTCTCTCTCTCACCAGTTATCCCATCGCGTATACACACACCTATCTCTACTTTGCAGGCTAAAAAAAAGATTAAAAAAAAAAAAAAAAGAAGAATGAAAAAAAAAGAAGAAGCCACGATACCTGTTTTCCCTATTAAGACATAAAGATCTCTTCTCTCTTTTTCTCTGTCTCCCTCTCTTTCTCTTAGCTTTGAATAAGCGAGTTCGCACCGAGAGCTAACGCGAGTCTATATAGGTACTCTCGGAAAAGCGTCATTAGTCCATTATATTATATCCTACTATATATACTTCGAAGGAGCGGCGCGTCGATTTCGCGAGAGTAGGTATATAAAGAGAGAGAGAGGGGGGGGGGGGAGAGCTGCTTAAAGCTTTACTAAAGATACACCTCATTCTACTCCTCCTTCTCCTTCTCTCTTTATATCATCTCACTCTCCCTTCTTCTATATAAACTCATCATCAAGTAACAAGTGCAGCTTGGTCTCTCGACTGTCGCCGCTATTATATGCGTGTATATAGGTATATAATATGTAGATACCTATATATATACATGTACTTTACTCGATAAAGAGCGAGCGGTCTCTCTCTACGAGAGGTGATGAGTATAGAAAGGGATAACTGCAAGGAGGTGCTTGAATAAGAGAAGGAAAGAGGGGAGGAAAATGAGAGAGAAGTGCGAGAATGAGAGAGAGAGCAAGAGTAAGAGAGTTAGAGTATGATGGTCTTTTATGAGAAGATTATACGAAGACTCAGGTATAGGGAGGGAGGGAGGGAGGGAGGGAGGCGCTTTATACGCGCCTTGCCACAGCTAATATGATCGGATTAAATTGGCAAGACATAGAGATAGAGAGAGAGAGAGAGAGAGAGACTTGTGGTACCCCACGAAAGGAGAAGTCGTATAGTCTGTATATGGAAAATAGGAGGGAAAAGGAGAAGAGAAAAGGGATAGCGGGGAAGAAAAAGAAGGGATAGCAGCGCAAGAGAAGGAGCAAGTATATAAGCGCGCAGCCTAGGTTGTTTTCTCTTTCTCTCTATACTGCGCGCCAGGTAGAACTGCGGGAGTTTATATAGCGTTGGTATAGCTCGAGGCGCAGGATGAAGATGTCTAGCGCTGCGCTGGCAGCTCAAGGTCTGCCACTTTCCCCTTCCTCTCTACACCACTTGCCTTCTCCCTTCCACTTCTTCTTCTTCTTCTTCTTTTCCTCTCTCTTCCACCTTCTCATTCTTCTTCTCCTCTTCATTCTCTTCTACCTTCTTCTTCTTCTTCGATACCACCTCCACCCGTTCTTTGCCGCCAATTTCTCCCTCTTCTCTCTCTCTCTCTCTCTCTCTCTCTCTCTCTCTCTCTCTCTCTGAGAAAAGTGAGTATAGAACGAGAACCAGCGATTCACCCCACCATAGCTGGTTGATATATAACTATCTACTCTCTCTCTCTCTCTCTCCTTCTTGCTTCCACGTGTTCAAGTCTTGGCTGGATTTTTTGAGTGAACATTGCAAAAGAGAGAGAGAGAGAGAGAGAAATAGAGAAAGAATTGGTGAACAAGCTTTAAGGGGAAGAGAGAAAAGAAGTTTATACGACGTACTGAAATAATAGGTTGCGCCTGTGCGCTCATTAACCTTTATACCCTTGGCGAGAACCGAGCAATCTTCAACGCGTACTCTCTTACTCCCCTCCTCCCTTATTTCTCTCCTCCTTCTCTCTTTACACCAATCCACCTATACATATACACCTCCTCATTTTAACCCCCCCCCCCCCCACCCCTACCCCACCTTTCCATTCTTTTTACGTCTCTATCTCTCGTTCGCGGCACTCAGACTACAACTACTGCTGCTGCTGCTGTCTCAATTCCAAGAGGCCGTGTTTGCTTTTTCATCAGCCATTAAGAGCTTTTTCTTCAACTGCTGTCTTACTCCTCTTCCCACCCCCTCCTTCTCCTCATACTACTTCTCTCTTACCGTTTCTTAAAAGCAAAATCCTCAAGCTTGATCTCTTTTCGGTTTCAAATCCACTTCACGACTGGTCCAGATGATGAGAGAGAGAGAGAGAGAGAGAGAGAGAGAGAGACAAGCAGATTTTCTCTTTCTTGCACTAAAATTGGATGAACCTGATATAGAAGGCACTTAAATATGGAGGGGGGGGGGGGTACAGAACTCTACTTTTCTCTGTTACATTCGTCGCTGGCTATATACTTGCATACTTTAACAAATTTTTGGAAATTTCTACCAAAACGACCCCTCACCATTTCTACTATATACTACGTTTAGTACGTGTGTGTGCATATATGAACGTTCGCGCCAGGACGGCGCTCTTTCCTTCCCATAGATACATATATATATATATATATTTATATACATCCTTTCCCTTGGAGCGCTCTTCCCCTTTCAAGGTCACAACTTTACACTATATATAATATATATAAGAGGGTATCCTCCTCACTCTCTCTTTTTCCCTGGCGCAGTAAATCTCACAGTCGCGTTGGTAGGTTTCACGGCCCTTTCCACGCGCGTTTGCTCCCGATTTACGATGTTCTCTCTCTACGCTTTTGCGTATAATATACACACACTACACTATGTATATATAATATGGCCTGCTCTGACACAATATATCTTATGTATATGTAGGTACAACAGCAGCAAGAACCAACCAACCAACCAACCACCTACACACCTCGATTTTCTTAGATGTTTATAGGATGTTATACCTATGTTACCGAAACATTTAGCAGAAAGGTTTTATTGTTATTATTGGGAGGACCTTGATCTCTTATCCTCTCTCTTTCTTTCTGTCGGTTGAGAGTTCAAGGCTGAGAAGGGCAAACATATACGTTCAGAGATTTACGAAAGCTCTGAGAAAGTGTAGCGTAAATTATTGGTGTAGATATTAGTTTGGGGATGCATTATAGAGCCACATATATTTCACTTAAGGTAGTTGGTGTGCGTACCTGGCGTCTACTCTTCTCTCATTTTCTGTCTCTTGGCTTTTCATAAGTATAATAGCTTGAGATCGGTAATATAAACTCTGTGTCACTATTATATTCACTCCTTTTTCTTTGCTCTTTCCTGATTACTCTTCGTCTACATAATAATATAAAGTACCTCGATTCGCTTTCATATATATAAATTGCCATCACTCTGTGCTCTTTCGATTATTGAACGTGCAATGGTACTTATTACCTATACCTATACATCTCTACGTGGTGAAGCAGTTCTCTTTCGCGTGATCCGGTAAACCGATCGGCACAGCACCAAGCTTTACAAAGGCTCGCCTTCTTCCTTTGCGCCCGTAGAATCGCGAAGGAATATAATATAATGACGGGGTTTCGGGCCGTCGGCGCTTATATATATATACACCTCTACCAACTTGCTTACTTGCTTGTCTGCTAGTAGTATGTACGATGATGATGATGATGATGATGATGATGGTGATCATGTGAGCTTGTGCGTGGGGAGTGGTATACCCTGTACGTAATGATTGTATGTATAAAGATGTACATATGTACATATATGCACACACGAAAGAGTATGTATAGAGGAAATCTGATTTTTCTTTTCTTTCTTTTTTATCTTTGAAAATATTCAGTAGGAGTATAGCCGCGCATAATATAGTACCTATATAATACGCGGTAATTGGACGGGCCCATGCTTCATTGTGTGTAAAAAGAGAGAAAGAGAGAAAGAGAAAAATACCACGCTAGTGTTCTGTATAGGCTTTTTAATGTTATAAGAGTTGCTTGCATATACATATCATACACACATACAATGCTATAAGTGTGAAACACTGCACTTCACGTGTGAGCATATAGCAGTTAAATGCAGCAGCGACAGCAGGTATATATAATATAACACACCATAATACAAAGCCGCGCCAATTCACCACAGCTGGAGTTCTGGATCAAAACTGTATGTATATGCATGCATGTATATAACAGCTATGCGTATGTATAGGTATACATGCACACACCTTCGTTACCGTATCGGTTTTGACACACTCCGAATTATATTCAAGATACAAACTCATATTCACACTTACACACACACACTTGATACACCGACAGACGGACAGACAACGAACACCACCACTACTACTACCACCACTGCCGCTGCTATTGCTGCGCTGCCACCAGCATGCCAAGAAAAATATTTATTCCGACGTGCAAATTGCAAAAGACAGCACGTGGTGTGGTGCTCCCTGTCCAGTCTGCTGTCCTATACCACCAGTTTTAAAGTAACACAAGCATCAGAACATTTTCTTTTGTCTCTCTCTCTCTCTCTCTCTCTCTCTCTCTTTAGACGTGCGTTGGCTCTAACGAGATTTTCGCCTGCATCATTGGAAAGATGATGATGATGATGATTATGAAGGAGGAGGAGGAGTAGGAGAAGAAAAAGAGAGGAAGAAGCTGTTCTTCTTCTTCTTCTTTTTCTTTCACTTCATTCACCCTCTCCTGCTGTTATACCCCAACGGAGTCGTAATATCTCTATTAACAAAAATTTTACCGCCACACACGCCTCCTTCTCTCTCACATCTCATATCTCTATTTTCCTCACTCTCTCTTTCTCACTCTGATGTTTCTTACTTCGAAGAATATTGTCTTAGACATCTGGCGCGGCTGGAAAATAGAGGGATGGGCAGGCACACGTCTCGGATATCTAGCAAACCCCTCCTCTATCTCTCTGCTTCCTCTATACATGTACACTCGCGGGAGCAGACTGGCGTTGGTCATTTTTCTCTCTCTTGCAACTTTTCTCTCTCTCTCTTATTTTCTCGAGTTGATCGGCCAGCAGGGAGTAAAACGAGGGATGTAAAAGAGAGAGAGAGAGAGAGAGAGAGAGAGAGAGAGAGAGAGAGAGAGAGTAAGATGAACATATAAAAGAAGAAGAAAAAAAAATCCCTGAGTCAGGGCCAGAATTTGATCGATTCACTCTTGAGACAAAGACGAGACAAACAAGTATGCGGGGGCAAGTTTAAGGGAGGGAGGGAGGGAGGGAGGGAGAGGGGGATGCTTTTCAGATATATATAGGTGGCAGGTATAACTTATATATACCTGTATACACTCACGTTGCACACAAACTTTTATATGTGTATGTGTGTATGTATGTGTGTATATATATAAAATACACGTGGTACGTGCCACGGCTTCTCATCTCTTTTACTTCTTATTTTTCCTCTTCTTCTTCTTCTTCTTCTACTTGGCCGCGAGGAGCTTGGCTTGGCCCTGCGCTTCTCTCCACCTGACACTGGCCGACTACGCACATTTATCACCCTGGCTCCTTGGAGAGGCGCAGATATCATCTCTCGCTCCTGGCACGTTCATGTGTACACACACACACACACACACATATATACCTATATATAAACCTGCGTTGCCTTTATACTCATGTGTGATGCTGGGCACATCTCGCGAAATATACTCTATCTCTCTCTCTCCCTGCGCGTAGTCATCGTCGTCGTCTCTTTCCTGACAGCTCATCTATTCCACCTGGCATTTTCTTCTCTTCACCTAAATTTTTGTTATTAAAAGTTTTTTTTTCTTAATTATTATTTTATTTTATTTTGTCATTTATGTGTCATTACTCTTATTTCTAAAACTAATTTTTCCATACAAGAATTGCATATTTCTTCTTATATTTTAAATATAGGTACAACGCTATCAAACTTTAATAAAAAAAAAATTAAGAAATTGAAAAAAAAACGATGTAGGCTATAGTAAGTAAAGAAGAAGGAGAAGTAAACATATAGATTAAAATCGATATTATTTAAAAACTAAGCCTTTTTCGAGCAAGATAAAAAATGATCTTTCTCTAAAATAAGTATTTACAGCATAGTAAATAAATATAGCAGAGTCAGCCGGCGCGCATCTGTACGATCCAAATAAAAAAAATCTGCAAGATGAGAGCGAGAGAGAAGGAGAGAAAGAAAAAGAAAGAGTGAGAAAAAGGCTACCGAAAATTACGCAACCGCGAAAGCATATAATAGATGATCTTATGAAACGAAAAGAGTAGTAGGTATATATATTCAATGGAAAGGGTCATCCCGGCAATCCTTTTTCGATCTGCACCCAGCCAGACTCTACCTTTACTGTCTCTTTTTCTCTCTCTCTCTTTTTTTCTCCCTTCACATCTCATCCCATTCGTTCGTTGCCAAATGATAATTCGACGGGTGGCTTGCGCGAGCCGAATAAGGTGGGAGAGAGAAGGTAAAAGAAGGAGTAGAAGAGAGTAAGACATCGGTACTTGTCTTGTCCGTGCGTATTTCATCTTGCTTTTCGCCGCGCGGCGATGATTGAGCCACTATATACGCGAGAGAGAGAGAGAGAGAGAGAGAGAGAGAGGGGACGAGTGTATACAGGAAGAAAGAGAAAGAACAAGAAGAAGAGCTGTAAGTATAAGGAAGAAAGGAAGGGAGAGAGGATATAAGCCAAGAGGGAAGATGAAGCAAAGAATGCGCTCATATTGCCCTCTCTCGTTCTATCTCTTTTCCTTACTCTCTTTTCTCTCTATACATGTATATACTCGCGCCCTTTCTCTCTTGCTCTTAAAAGTGTGTGACAGCGTGTAATCTTGAGAAGAGTGAGGGAGAGAAAGATATAGGGGAGGGAAATAACAGGTTCTCTTTCGCTCGGTACCATCCTCTTTATATTCTCTTTCTCTCTCCCTTGGAGCTTTTTTTCTCCCTTACAGCACACCTCTTTCTCTCTCTTTCTCTTTCTTACCTTCTTGCCAACTCTCAAGAAATCAGCGTATGTATGTGTGTGTGTGTGTTTGTGTGTGTGTGTGTGTGTGTGTGTGTGTGTGTGTGTGTGTGTGTGTGTGTGTGTGTGTGTGTACTCGTGCGCAGAACTCCTCTTATCCTCCTTCTCCTCCTTCCGAGATGGTCGAGAAAGCGCGTAGCATACATATACATATAGGTATAGAGGGAGAAAAACAGAGAAAGAGAGCGAGCTAGCTAGATAGCAACAATTTTATCGAAAGAAGAGGATAGGGGGATAGGATGGGTGATGTTTGACGTCGCGTCTCGAGAGCTTTTTTCGCAAAGGCCTCTCGCTCTCGCGCCGCATTACGCATGCATAGCCAGAGCTAGGGCGGCCTTTTCCAGCCGAGCAGAGCTTCTTCTCCCTCTCACTCTCTCTCTCTCTCTCTCTCTCTCTCTCTCTCTCCTTTTTTTCTTTTCTTTTTTTTTGTACACTACCATAGCACACAGCTTTAACTTATAGCAGTGCAAAAGTATCTTTCTCTCGTATACGTATAGGTGCGTATATGCCTCCCATGCCCAGGAGTAGGTACTCTCTTTCTCTCACCCCCTCCCCCCCCCCCCCTGTAAAAGCTAGGCGCCAGGGGGGACATATGGAATTAAAGGAAATTCCGTTTTCTCCAGATTTCTCCCTCTTTCTTCCATCTCCCTCTCTCACTTACTCACTCAGTCACTCTCTTTTTCTCACGTCACACAGGCAGATGAGAGATGTGACGATGATAAGTGTCACTTGAGTCGCGTGAAAAACGTGGATTGATAGTTATTTACAAGACAGAGAGAGAGAGAGAGAGAGAGGAAGAGAAAGAGATGAGAAAACGCTTCTCGTCGTATGTACCCAACTTACATCTAGCAACGAGATAGTAGTTGTATGTATATTTGCAAGTATGTTTGTGTGCGTGTGTGTGTGTGTGTGTGTGTGTGATACGCAGCTTACATATTCATGAGAGCACGTTGCCGCTGGGCGGGAGAGAGAAAGAGAGAGAGAGAGAGATGAGTGTAGAGAGTGAGAGAGTATATATCCACGTGTGTTTTGGGTACTCCTACTCCCTACATACCAGCATAAATGTAGTTGCATATTACGTTTCGTATACACACCAACACACACACAAACACACACATGCGCATACATTCTTCTGCACTACTACAGTCAGAGCACATACATAGCCTGAAGCTCTACATAGACGTATACTATATAGCCCGCTAGTGGCTATTCGTCAAAATTCCCCGTCGACGGAAGTCGTCACGTCGCGTCGCAGCAGCAGCAGCAGCCGTAATTGCACCGGCCGAGTGTACTATACTATAACCCACCACTACTACTACTACCTATACTACCAACATTCTTGAAATAATACGCGAAGGAGCGTCAGCTTCGTCGTTTACGCAGCCCAGCCTATGTGTGTATATATATATATATATAGGTATATTCCTTGACT
>JAPYZE010001975.1:0-29207 GCA_030522805.1 Leptomastidea abnormis
ATAGCTTATGTTTATGGGGATTTTATTTTTAGGTTTTTTGGTAAATTGTCTACTGGCTTTTAGTCCAATTGCCAATGGCAGTAAGATCATCAGTACCGAGCCTGCGGCTAAAAGTAGTCTTACTTGCTTGCATGGACTTCGAGTGTTATCTCTTGGATGGGTCATCATGGTTCACACTTATCTTCAAGTTTTTTCTATTGCAGGTATATTTTAGAATGTTGGAGCTTTAAATTCTGATAAAAGATATCAGTCAACGTTTTTGATCGAATAACCGATTTTTATTACGATTACATTTTTTATAATTTTCAAGGTTGAGAAACAGATTTTTTTGTTTTATTTTGCGCGGATTTTTTTTTATTTATTCTGCACTTCGGGGGAGACAATTTGAGTCGTTTTTAAATAAGTGGGTAACAAGAATAAAAATATCAAGAAAAAAATTTATGTTCGTTGAACAGGTGGTCAGGATATATGAGCCTTTAACTTGTGTCATTGGTCCTAAAATAAAAAAATACCATGTGCGTAAGCCTTACATAAAACATTAAAGTACAGTTTTTCATTTTAAGCTTTTTGTAGTCGGAAACTTTTTGGTTGCTCGATCGAATTTGCTCGCGAAAACAAAGTCTTAAAAATAATACCTTTCACAAGCATCGCCTTCCGACGATACGAACGCAAACTTTCAGAAAACTTTCTTTTATTAAATTTCGATTGCATCAGAAATCGGTCTCAATTATCAATCCTTTTTTTTTTTACAACGAACAAAACACTCGATTTGTAAAAGTAAAAAATTTGCAATAACGATTAAAAATATCAGCAGAATAAAATCTAACATCATAATTATGTTCTCATGTCGATCACGTGCATCACGTCCCAATAATTTATGCAGTAAACTCCAATAACTAAAAAAAGAAAAAAAATAGCATCACGGACGTAAAGATTACAAGTCATGTCAATACAATCACAGACAATTGACATATCACTCCTCATTATAACGCATCAGAATTTCCGGTCGCGCGTCCTTCATCCATGACCCCATCATCTCAACTCTCCTCACTCTCCTTTAAATTTTTTCTTTCTTTCTCACATACTTTCACTGAAAAATAAAAGCCATGAAAATAATTTTGCCTTTCTCTTTTGCACACATGGGATCGTAAAAAACACAACGTAGAGAACAAGAACTTGCGTACTGTCACCGAAAGGAACTTCATGTTTCAAACGATCAGCAATGCAACCTTCTCAGTTGACACGTTCTTCTTCATCAGGTAAGATCATTCTAAACTGACCTTCTCATGTTAAATTCCCTTGATTATATCACATATATACCTGTATATACCTACCGGCTAGTACGAAACAACAAACTTTTGCTCTCAACTCTGGACCAAAGTATAGAATCTAAGCTGCAGTTGGCTAAGCCGACATTAAGTCCTCTCAACTCGAAAACTTTGACTAGGATTAGGCATCTCTCTTGTATGTATGCTGAGGTCCATATACAAACTGCAATGTATCCCCCCAGACTGTGGCTAATTCAGCGAATAACACCCTATTATTATTATTATGCCAAGTAGCTGTATACGATACAACTGTCTAAAGTTAACGTCTCTGAAGAAAATCTCAAAATGAACTATCTAACATATATAAACATGTTTGTTTGTGTATATATAATTGCACTTTTGCTAATCGTATATAACGAGTAATTTAATTTATTGAGCAACTTGTAATCTTACTTGGAAAAAAAGATTACGATATTTCTCTTGATATATAGAAATGATGATGTATATAAAAAGTTTAACATGAAGCGTATAATATACGCGCGACAAGTGTTAATGAACGTCGTCAGAAAATCGCTTCTCTCACACACACACTGCAAGTGTTACAGCCGTTATATACATCTCGCGACATATATAAGATTTATCGTCTTATTAAAATTTGCCAACCTCGTGTCTGCAATATAGCCTATCTATCTATACACATTATACATAAAATATACAGATATCTATATATACTTACCAAGCCGGAAATATTTCGTAGTTTAAAAAATAAAAAAAATAAAAATAATATCATTTTAAAATATTTTCATTTTTGTTACTGTACCTATATATATAGCGGTATAAGTTAAGGATGAGATTCATCGCAATTAAAAGTATAGCTAATCTATTAGCCATGCGCTTATATTAAATTTAATACGATAGGACACAGTTCGTTTCGAAGAAGAAGAAGAAGAAGAAGAAGAAGATGATAATACTCACCGTTAACTTAGCGGGTTATACATACATAAGGGTTTGAAGTAATAGTACGTATAGGAGATAAAAATAACGCACGAGATATATACAGTATATACATTCAAGTATCGCGATATAAAACTTATACCTATACAAGTTACAAACAAATGGCAAAGGTTCTTCTTCTCTTCGAATCCTTTCGGATACCGGTTAATATTTGTTTCTACAATTGCGCGCTTGTGTACTCTATATATAGCGTTGTGGATTAGCCTCTCTCGTTATTTATGGTTCTTCGAAAGCAAGCGCGCGCGGACGACCCATAAGCAACGACACTCTCTCGTTATATACAACAGAGATTTAACCAAGTGATTGCTTATACTAGACCTCTGTATATATATATATATATATATATCTAAAACAACGACGATGAAACGTATATATGCGTATAGGGTATACCAGTATAAGATTCAAATTATATGCGGATTCTAACACACCTGCTTTTCTCTATTCCTCGTCTTCTCATTAATATAATTGAATTTTCAAAGTTCCAACGACGATTTCAGAGCCACTACGGTCTTTTATATACATGTATAGGTACATACAAACAAGAATCTTCCTCCTTGATGAATACCCTCATTCTTCTAATAGTAAAAGCTCGCGATTCCAATAATTTTACGGCTCTCGTTCTCTGTTTAACAGTGGATTGCTAGTCACCATCCTTTTCTATCGCTCGGCGGGAAGTCCAGTCTCCGATAAGGGTAACTTCGTCAGAACGAGCACGAGCAAGTTTGTAATCATGGTCTTCTACAGATTCATTCGGTAAGTTCAACAGCGAGTTTAAACTATATATATATATATATATATGTGAATGCAAGTGGAGGGATAGAGAAGTAGCAGCATCTCTCGACCAACTTCCGCTCAGATGAATTGATATCGAGAGAAAGAGAGAATTTGAAGAGGGAGATAAAATTGCGCTGTTATTGTTTTAAGATCACTCATCCCCTTGGATTTTACCATTGTTCGTATAATTGAAAAGATGATCGTACTTTTATTTATTTATTTTTTTAATTTGTTTTACATTTTTATTGTTTATTGAAATGGTTGTTACATATCTGTGATAGAAACTAGTTTATAATATTACAGTGGGTTTTCTTTGATATTACATGTCTTGCGATAAACATAATGATCTAACTGGTAAAACAATTTTTTTTCTTCAAATTTATATAACAGTGTTTAAAAAATATCAAATTGAAATTTTGTAATGTTACAACACTTGAGAAAAAAAAAAAATAAAACTTCAATACCGCGCACACCGCAAAGATTATATAGCTTTCCCAAGTCTGTGAAGTAATATATGTAATAGCGAAAACTACATCATATTCCAGTGAGGATATATAGCATTTAAGCATAAAACATATCTATATACCTGTATATCGTATTCTCGTGAAAACATATAGAAAACGATGTTTTCGTCGGATTTGAGAAGAGAAAAAATAATAATATATAGAGAAAATAAATTTGAGTTATATTTGATGTTTGTGAAGGGTTTGAAAATTGCAGTTTTACTCGATATAAAAAGTCGGAAAAACATGTTCTTTATTTACACTTTAGCGGATATTATGGTTATTGAACGATTTAAATTGACGGTTTGATGCGAAGATATGGGGGAGGGGGGAGTGGTTGTTTAGTTTCGCTTTATCCTTATTCTACTCGATATACATTGATCGCAAGTTAAAGTTGTGCATTATGCATCGACAATATACGACTATAGCTTTATCGTTCAGTAAAATGAATGCATTATTTTTTAAAATGCTTTACATGAACGTTTTATAAAGTTTTGCAAAAATACAAAATAAATCGCGTTTTTAAAAAGAAAATTCGATTTAGATTTCGAAAAACGAATAAGATAAATATAAGAGCTATCAAATGGTACTGATTTATCAGAATGTTCGCGACACAAACAAAAATCAAGTTTGTAAGCATCGTAAATATATTATGTGTGTTTAAAGGCTAACGCCGTCTTACCTGTTCGTCCTTGGGATCAACGTGATAGCCATGAAGTATGCCATGTCGACGACAGTTTTTTCACCCCAAATCATCGACCATCATACGTGCGAGCAATTCTGGTGGAGAAACGTTCTCTACGTGAACTCGCTTTATCCTCGTACTGAAATGGTAATGTTGCTTATATATTAAGAGCTTGATTCATAAATTTTACTATTTGAATATGTTTACTACTTGCGATTGCGTGATATTGTGTGATCGAGATTTTTTATCTGTTAAGATTTTTATTTTAAAATTTTTATTTGGTGGAGTAAATATTATATGCTTGTGTATAAATATGAATATGGTAGAGATATAGGGTTATTTCATATGCAAGTTGAGTTATTATTGATTTTTTTTTTTAGAGAGCTTTTGAAAATTTATTAAATATTAAAGCTTTTATAAACGTTTTGGCTTATCCAGCATCTGCTTTTTTAAAGGCTCTTTTACAAAAATTTAGTTGACGTTTTTATAAAAGCTCACGCTTACCAAAGTGATTATTTTTTTTTTCTCGACCTTTTGTGCTTTAAGCCAAAGTAAAAAGTTTCATGACCCATTTAAATTCTAAGCTAAACGAAATAGAGTGAGAGCTTTAAGTAAAGTCTGATTTTTGGGCTTTGAATAAAGAGAAGCTATATCCGATCATCTTAAAAAAAAATATGGAACGACTTTCTTATCGTCTAAAGCATGCTACAACAATATTAAACCAGCATGTGAGTATTGCTCGGATATAATATTTTCTTTGATCGTTTCTGTAATATTTCATTCGATTCTCGGTAATAAATACCGTCAAGGCGTTCACCTCTTATACTACCATGCACACCAATCTTTTTTTTTTTTGCCTTCGGCGAACGAGTATTTTTGAAAATTATTTTACAGAAAACATGTAAGTGAAGTCTTGCGTGCATTAAATTTGAGAAAGTGATCGTTAAAAATATTATTTTAATGTTAAAATATTTAGAAACTGATGGTAGCCGGTAGATTACATGTACGGGTGTATAAATAAGTATGTGTGTAAAGTGTTGAAGTGTTGACATGAATTTCAAAAAAATTTGCGTAATTGAAAATTTCACTTTCGAGCTTTTAACCGATGCGGAGAGCAAACATCACTGTCGATTTTCACGTTCCGCACATATATTTACACGAAAATTCCGTTAGAAAACTCGATAAGCAAGAATAAAAACATTAAAAAAAAATTGATATATTATGGGCAATTTTGACTGTGTACCTATCAATTTATGACGATCTCAAGTTAAGCACGAAAATCCTGCTCATGAATTTGTCGCAGGTAGCACGCTCAAGAAAAAAAGAGGTAAGCAAGCCGATAATCTAATAATTCGGCTTATCATCTCGATCACACCACAAAATCGACCCCAACAGCAAAAAAAAACTTTAATCCTTATACGTATATATATAAATACCCCCATATTTTTATATATATATAGTGCATGCTGTGGAGTTGGTACATGGCAAACGACATGCAATTCTACATACTTGGTATCCTGCTGCTTCAGCTCTCGATGCGTTATTTTCGAGCTGTAGCAACGACGGTCATCCTGCTAACCGTTGGTTCTTGGCTCACCACCTTCGTCATCGCTTATAGCAACGACTACGTGGCGAGGTATACTCGTATTTACCATACATATACATATATTTTTTATTTTTCGCTTCGGTACATCGACTGGTACATGAGATTATAACACTTTGCTGTTGTAGATTGCGTAATACTTGTAGTGGTTAGGTATACGTACGTACGTATGTACGCGTAATTCTCATCGAATTTATCGGTTGATTCGATTACAAAGTTATTAGCTATACGCAGCAGCCTCTGGGCTTCCGCGTTTACGGTTTAGATATTACGCGATGGGACAGAGAGTTGGGGGAGGGGGAAGAGAACATACGTGGAAAATTCATTGGGATGTTGGAAGTTGACCAGTTATTTTACAAGCTTAGAACTGAGCTTTAGATTATACCGATTGGACGATGAGTAGATATAGCTATTACAGTATCGTAGAATGTAATAACGCAAATTTTGTTATCGTTTGATTTATCGTTAATTTAATTCGGCTAAAGATGAACTTAAGAATTCATAGAATTCTATTTGTCTCAATATGTTATGTATGTCAATTGCAGGAAAAATTTTGAGTTTAGTTACAATGTTTTACAAAAAAAAAAAAATCGCAAATACATTAAAAAATGTTTTTGGCTAGGATTCGGATAATAGCCACTGTATTACAAAGTGCTTTATCAAAATTTTATCTCGAAAAATATACAAAAATTGGTTCGATATATTACTTGGCTATTCTGTATGTGTGTAAAACTTTACGAAGAATAAATACGATAAAAACAAGAAAATGTACACAGCAAATGTACTTTACATTATCGAGCAATATAAAAGCCTTTGAGCCTCGTGTATCAAACAGATTTATTAAATCAATTTTCGTTCAATCGTGGCATCCATCCAAAATAAACGAGTAACATCACACGATTATTAAAAAAAAAATAATAAAAATTATCGATTATCAATATCATCATATTTGCATCAAATATACGCGGTAGTAAACGATGAATTCCCGATATACATCCACACAAACCGTTTTATTGAAACTAATAAGTAATACAACAAACAGCTATAAAAGTTTTCACACCCGGTTTTTCAAATCGATCTTTAAAAAAAGGTAGTACGAACCAAGTTGCAATTGAAAAAAAAAATTGTATAAATCTCAGACGAGAAGACGCTCGCTCCCGTTTGAAAGAAATTCAATTACGCGAGTATAAATCCACACCGTTCGATAATATATAACCGCACTTCACGGATAGTGTCCAAGTAAGCGCAAGATTAAAAAAAAAGTTAGAGGTAAGGGTAGAATGGATATATATGTTCTCACTTTACTGTAGCTACTTTGTGTGTGTGTGTGTGTGTATTTTTTTTTGTTCTTGCCGTTTCCGCCGGTGTAGGATTCAGGAGCCGTTCGCTCTGTTCGATGAACTGTACGACAAGCCCTGGCTTCGTGCCGGACCGTATTTCATTGGGATGATGGCTGGCTATCTACTATACAGGACCAACTGCAACATCAAGACTTCCCACGTAAGTGCCTATATACTATCCCCTACTTCTTTTTCTTCTTCTTCTTCTTCTTCTTTCCTTTTATTTTTTTTCTTTCTTTTTCTCTATCCGCCTACTTTTATCCTTAAGAACGAGGAAAAAGGGAAGAAGCAGGCCGAAACCAGATAGCAGAGACTCGGTAACGATGAATTAGCCCTTTTCCGCGGTATATCGCGCGCGTCTTGAGTAAAATGAATGGTTTTAAGTTTTCAACACGGATTGCTTTCTTGCGATTTTATATTATTGCATTTAAGGTATACTTTATATATACCTTTTATGAGATTACCGCTTTTTCTTCCGTGAATTGTATAAGTCAAGATCGCGTAAAAGTAAATTATCATAATATCCACTTATGCGTTTTCGCGCGAAATGAGTAAGAGAGACGCATTTTTATCGTTATCCTTAATAGTCCTACTTTGAAATATTTTTCTTTTTTGATACTTTATTTATTTATTTATTACATATATATTTGCAAGAGTTGGAATGTAGCAATTTTCATATATCTCATTTGAAATTGTGTCCTTTATTTTATATATATTATTTTGAAGTCAGAACACGTACGATGGGAAAGGAAAAAAATTAGAAATCGATGGTATATGTTGGTACATACATACGTACTACGTGTGACGCAGTTTGATATACCCAATAAAAATGACGCAATAAAGATCGTGAAAAATGAAAGTAGATAGCGAGAGAAACATTAGGGTTCAAGGAAAAAGTGGTATATTTTTGCGGCAGGTTGCACGCTTAGGAGTAATAGTAGGAGGAGGAGGAGGAGAAGAAGGAGTATCAAAGCTTTTATTTCCTTAAGAAGGAAGAAAAAGAGAAGAGGAAAATCGAAAGGGATAATTTCGCGTGCAATTTAAGGGGAGTAATGCCCTAAGCTTGAGAAAGAGAGAAAGAGAAAAAGAAGGCTTAAGAAAGAAGAAGAAAAAAAATCGTCGTTTCTGTGTATATACATATAGCTTGAGTGAGACAACTCCCCCTCTCTCTCTCTCTTCTTTTTCGCTATCATTGTGTTGCAGCTATTCCGCGTGACCGGCTGGCTCGGCTCTTCGCTGATAATGTGTCTACTCGTCTACGGCCTCTACCCTGGCAATCTAAGCGTAACCGTGAGCTCGGTGTATGCTAGTCTTGGTCACACAGCCTGGGCCTTAGCAGTTGGCTTCATTGTGATTCAATGCTGTACCGGTGCCGCGCCCCTTGTTGATCGTCTACTCTCCCTCAGGATAATCTACCCCCTGTCGAGGCTCACCTACTGTGCCTATCTTGTTCATCCGGTCATCATGATGTACGTCTCCACAAGGATGGACGGACCTTTACATTTACAGCAGGGCATTGTTGTAAGTCTTGCTGAGTTATAATTCTATAGAGAGAGATGAGGTGGTTTGGCTGCTTTTTTCGTCTGTTTATTTGTAATTCTTCAATCGTGTAGTGTGTGACTTGATGACTGAGTGTGTACATGTTGCGTGTCAATATTTATTAGTGTATGAAGTTTTTTTTAGCGATTTTTTTAGTGTATGTTTTTTTATTTTTTTATTTACTCTTTTTTTTTGTTTGATGCGAGATGAAAGTGCTCGTTCAATATGAATGAAATAAATGGTTAACTGGTGGTGAAGGTTTTTGATGTGAAATAAACTGCATATTTGGGTTTAATAGTGGGTGATGAAATATTAAAAATATTTTTTTTTTTGTTCTTTACTTTTAGTTGATTGTGTATTTTGGAAACTGCGTTGCGTCCTATCTGGCCTCGTTCTGTATTTCTCTAGCCTTTGAAGCACCAATTGTCAATTTATTAAAATTAATGCTTTCGCCAAAAAAGAGAACGAGATAAAAACAAAAAAAGATAAACATCGTTTGGTGTACCTCGCGATAATTAAAGTCGGACGCAAACATCTTTAGTAAGTATATACCTTTTTTTTTCTTTATGACAAACTTTTTATTAAGTAATCAAGCTTGAGGTTTATTTTAAAAATTTTTTCTTGTCTTTATTATTTTAGATACGAACAAGAAGCGCACGACTTCATTACTCGACATAGCAGCTAAAGATAAAAATCGCATTGGTATCTCAACTCTTGCGTAGTCGCAAAAACACATGGATACATAGCATAAAAGAAATAGTTTCAGGTCAGATTAGCCGGACAGAAAAAAAAATTTCATATTTTTTATTTCAAGGATTATAACGAACTCGTCACGTTGGTTCAACGTCAGTTTGCAGTTATAAAATTTGATAATCTCCGTTTTTTTAAAAAAAAAAAAAAAACTTTTTTTTATTTCCGAGTGTGCGGATAAACTCGGCTGGAGAACAGGTTTCCAAAGCCATGCGAATATACCGTGCAAACGGAAAAAAAAAATTTTCGACGCAAAAGCGCATAAGTATATATATCGTCATTTATATGCGCTCTTCCTTCGAAAGTTTTTATAATACGTGTTTTCGAACGAGTCAGCGTGGAAATTAAAAGTTTATGTAAAGATGTATAGATTATTAAGTGTGTAAACAATTATTTTTAATTATTTTTTTAATTATTATTATTTTTCTTTGTAGATCTTAAGTTGCGTAAGATTATTATTGTACCATATAGTTACTGTTTTGTTACCATATCAATAAAGATATTTTTTTCTAAGAACATTTATAAGAGTAAGAAATTAATTGAAAGATGCTTGATTGAAAAAAAAAACTAAAAATCGATCAAACTGAATTCCAAATTGTAAAATTTACTTTATCTATATCCACAGATTTTTTTTCTGTAGCTATATCTAGTAAACAATCAAATATAACAGTAAGTTAGAAAATCGATCTATCCAGTGCAATGGAATCTAAAAGAATCAAATTCACTATAAACTCACATTCCTTTCCGTCTCTTTCTCTCAAATCCGTAAAGTCCATAAAACGAAAGCATTGCTCAATTTAGTGCGTACCAACGTGGACAAAGGACGTCCAGTTTCTTTTCAATTTTCAGAGGTGTTATCTCGTAACTCGATACTTTATTTCTATACCACTCATAACCCCCCCCCCTCCTTCAAAATCCTAATGCACTCAACTTATAGACGTGTGTATTCGTTGTGCTGAAAAGACAATATTTTCACATCAACAATAATAGCAGAGCAAGAATCGATCGAATTACAAATTGATTGACTTTGTGATTCCTGAAAGGGACCAAAAAGACAGTGGTAGAAGTATTAGAAGTTTGCACGTGCTAACAGTGCATCCGTGAAATATCGGTAAGACACACGAATCCATGTAACGTCTGTCCCTCCTTCCAGCATGTCGACTGTAAAATTTATCGGCTGAACCTTTGATTGTTGATTTAGGAAGACCGAGAGACCTATACGCTGCTGTTGCTGCAGCCAGTAAATCAAGCGTTCGACGATGCGCGAAGACACGCGATGGCGGTTGCGATATGTTCTTTTCTCGCCTCTCGCTTCGTTGGATATAGACGATAGATTACTAGTTTTGTCGATATGAACGTGTAATTTTGTTTTAGCAATATTTTTTAAGAGTTTTAGGTAAAATTAGATTATATTAATTTTATTATTATTTTGTGATTTCTGAAAAAATGTAGAAATACTGGTAAACAGAATTGGTAACACTTTAATGCGTAATATATCAGTAAGATATTTAAATCTATATGATTTATATTTTTTCTTTCTGAAAGATGACTGCAAGGTTTATCGGCTGAACGTTTGATTGTTGATTTTGGAGAACCTATGCTTCTGAAATCAATAAATTAAAAGTTTGATGGTATATGAAGACAGACAATGGAAATAAGATATTTTTAATTTATCGAAAAAGAAATATAATACGAAATTTTTCATTTATTTACTTTTTTATTTAAGCATTACAAACGTAGAGCATAAGCATTTTTTGTGCTTTAAAAAGTTTGCAAACACAAGTTAAAAATTTTACAAGTTACGAGTAGCAGCCAAATTCTGAAGCTCTTGCATAAAATCTACCTCGGTTATTTTTGTTTCCAGTAAAAATATCCCGGTAAATCTTAAGACGATTTACAGCTGATTTTGTTGGTTTGTGCATAATACATTCGTTGGTACACCTCATATTTGAAAGTATATTTGTCGTAGTGCCAAATTTGAAACGATTATTGTTATTGATTGCTTCGCTCTGTATGATTGGGCTTACGTATTTTAGCCAGTACCAGACGCTTACCCTCATAGCAAGATTTTTGTCAGTGGCTAGAAGTTCAGGTTCTAACAACAGAGTCAAGTTGCCGAAGAGATCCTGAGAAGCATCCCGATAATTTTCCGGCCAGCACAGCAAGATGTAACCCCTGCCGTGATAAGATTTGTTGGATACTCCAATCCAAGGCTGGTGATAACTAATGGGACATCTTTCTATTGAATCCGGATTGTATTCCGAATACTGTGGCTTTTCGGTGATTTGAAAGCCATTGCTGTCGTGGATTAGATGTGCTAAGAACATATCTGTTGGATATCAATTTTATTTATTTCACATCTTTTTAAAAATATTTTATAGAATTAAAAATGTATGTTTATTGGTGTATTAAATATTGAATTTAAATGTTTTACTTAAAAAAGCATTGTAGACTAGAATCGTTTTTGTACGCTTTGCACACACTTATATTGTTTACCTTAATATAAATTAAATTTTAAATTAATTATAAAAAAATGAATTTTTTAATTTTGCAATATTCTCTTATTTTGACGATGATTTCACGCAAGAACCTATTCATTTTTTAAATATAGTATAATAATAAATATTTCATTTTGTATTTTAAATTATTATTATTATTGTTATTTTTTTTTTCTTTTTTTTAAATTATAACGAAATTTTTCTCACTGACAATAATATTAAAAATTATTTAAAGATTTGTTAAAATTAAAATAAAAACAAAATGAAAATTTTGAATTTTTGCGCTTTTTTGGTTAAGCCAATAAAAAGCAGATTTTTAATGTGTTTCACTTTTTCAAGTTCTCTTTTTTATAAGCCCGATAAGCTTTATGTTGTAATACTAAAAAGAACTGATATTATAGAATATGGCTGACACTATGCTTTGTGTTATTTTTCAAACTTGCCTTCGTGGCAGTATTTCTCAATTGAATGGATAAATGATTTCAAAGGCTACTCTGACAATTAAATTTTAAACTTAATTTTATTTTCTTTATGCATATACATACAGTATAGGTGATCGATAAATTATTTTAACTTTAAAAAAATGAATAAATAAATTAGTAAATAGTTAATGATCGCTGAACCACCATGAAAAATATTTTTGAACATTTTTAAACAATAGAATTAAGATAATTGTGTCAACTTACGTCGTTCATTGGAATCAAAACGATAAGTGTATTTATCAAAGAATCCATATGTTTCGTAATCTGGTTCGTGTCCGGAATGACAAAGTACTATTTTCTTAAATCTTTCATACGATATTCCAACTCCTGTCGTAATATAAACTTGTACAAAAATAAGTAATGACAGAAAAATATTTATTCTCATATTGGTAAGAGTAATTTTTTTTGTTAATCTAATGTTTTGTGTATACGAATTTTGACAACGTACTAGTGGAACTGTGTTCTAAGGTAAGCACTGAATAATGTGAAAAATGTCATCACGATTATTTTGAAGCAGTAGTAAATAAATATTTTAATGATTACTTTAAAGGTAAAGAAATTATTAACATTTTTACAAAAAGCGAAAATAAAAGCAAAAAAAATTCTTTAAAATTAATTTATTATTAATATTGCCTCAAAAAGTTTGCTAAATGTTGGATCCAGATGAATTTTGTTTTTATTTATTAAAATTAGTTTCTTGAATTTTTTATTACGTCGAAAATCGGTTAGTTTAATTTAAGAAAAGATTTACGTAATGTAATGATTTGTGTACTTAAATTTAAATTTTCAGATATTATATATATTAAAAATAAAGTAAAGCATATTTTTTGCATTAACAAAAGTTTACAAGCAAATTATGGTTGATAACAGCCACCTACGTCAGCTCTTGTATCCGATTTATCACCGCAAGTTTCAAATAATTAATTGTATAAAAATATTATTATAGCAACTTATATTATTATACTTAAAATCAAGAGTGTACCTACTGAAGTATCTACAGCATCCAGTTCTTACTCATTTCAACTACTTGGATCACAGCCAAAAATTGGACGCTTCTTTTTAAAAAATTTCTTTTGCTATAACGAAAGACAGAAATTTAAATTCACTTCTCATTGAAAAAAAAAACAATTTTCCAACCAGTTCCCTTAAAACTAAAAATTCTTTAAAAAAAGCCTTTGTGGATACATCCGTAAAGGACAAAGACGTGTCCGATTTAATTTAAATAGAGTTGCAAATTATTCTGTACGCGTGGGTGGATAGAAAAAGAAAATCACTATATCAGCAAAGATAAATGATAGCCAGAGTTCCAACATATCACAAAGGATAGAAAGAAGAAGAAAAAGGGAAACAGAAGCTCAAAATCCTATATATCCAAGTGAAATAAGAGAAAGATTAGTAGGAGTAGAAAAGAAAAAAATTAAAGATCGTATGACAAGGCCTATATATATATATATATATATGTAGCACGAGACTTTAATTTAAGTCACTGGTACTATATATTATTTTCTCCAACCTTCTTCTATATACTCATACCTCCCTCTCTTTCTTTTGCTTTCGCTTTCATCTTTGCCTAGCAGGTAATTTCGTGTCACCACGGTCTCCGTATCATCAACTCTCACGCGATGAATATCTTTCTCTCTCTCTCTCAAAAAAATTGCACACAGCAGTAGCAGTAGCAGCAGCAGAAGAAGCAGACACTCGATTTCTCTGTTGTCGCGGTAACAAAAGCCTCTTGCTGAATGTCGACCCCCTCTACCATTTATACATACATATACATACACCTATATATTTGTGTACATGCATAAAGAAGGGAAAAATGCTTAAAATTTAATTTTTGTGCGACTGCAAAATGTCTTTTCCACTTTTATATAGGTACCTACTTTCTTTCTTTCTTTACCCGCATTCAACTTTATTTTTTTTTATTTTTAATCCTTAAATTTTTTAAGGTCTCTTTCTTAACTACATAAAATCATTTTTTCTTCTTATTTTTCATCTCTGCGACTCTCTACACCCTCTTTATCTCTCTCGGCTAATTATCGTCTCAAGCCGTAGTTTCTCTTGCACACTTTTTCACTCGCAGATTTCTCTCTCTCTCTCTCTCTCTCTCTCTCACTTTTCTTACTCACTCTCATCAGAAGTGATGATTTTCACGCCAGACTTAAATTTAAGATTCAAGGGAGTGAGCGAGTGAGAGGGAGAATTTAAAGTTTCGGGGCAAACATGGAGCTTGAGCTTTAAGCACTTGACACGAAATGTACCCGGCTTATATATACGCATATACTGCGAAAAAAAAGACGGGGTACAAAAAAAAAAGAAAGACTAAGGGTTAAAATAAAGTAAGAGAGACGACCAAGACGCGCCTATATATGCTATATAGTCGTTCTTAAGAAACTCGACTCTCTTTCTCTCTCTCAGCTCTCTGCATTTTTTAACCCCTTCCTCTCACATCCTCTCGTCTGTGCCTATACCTACCCTCTTTGTTTTCATCGTCTACCTATCCTCATCCCTTCCACTTTAACAGCCCCTGCGCCTAACCTACTTTTCCAGTAGGAGTCTGGTCGCACGAGTCGAGACCTACTTTCTCTCACACTCGCAATCATCAAATTAATTAAGGGATAGCCACTTTGGGTAAGAGTATAAAAGCCAAATGACTAAAAGGCTACTTATTACCTATCTCTCTCGCTGACTCGTCGGTAGTTTGGCTTTGAGTGTAGAAAAGTGCCTCGATTAAGCTCATTGTGTTTGTGTCTGATAT
Source organism: Leptomastidea abnormis (assembly GCA_030522805.1). Lineage (NCBI taxonomy): Eukaryota > Metazoa > Arthropoda > Insecta > Hymenoptera > Encyrtidae > Leptomastidea > Leptomastidea abnormis. The sequence goes on from JAPYZE010001975.1 coordinate 15,212, forward strand.
GGCTCATCGATTCAGTATAGAAAGAAGGCCCTTTATTATTACCGTGACTTTTGATCCTTTTCCTTTCTACCGTTGTGGCAAAGAAATCGAGAGCTTGACTTACCTCTATTTCTCGCTTTTTTTTTCACACCTTATTCATGGCCCTCTTTCGTCTTTCCACCCTTATATCTGTTCTGCAAACGGTTTTGGCTTCTATTCGATTTAGTTTGTGAGTCGTAAGTGTGGTAAGGTTTGTGGTATAGATTGTAAGGTTCGAGAAAAAAGGGTGAGGCTGAAAAGAGTTTTTTTGGTAAGGATGAGAAAATTGAGTGTAGCTGTATTTTAGTGAATTTGAAATATAACGAGGAGTATAATTTTTAGATAGAAACTTGGCAAAAGTTTTAGGAATTTGATAATTTAAAGGAAAAGTATGTTTCAAGAGTCATGAAGTATTAGTCTGAGTGAAAAATATTGGTGAAGTAATTATAATGACTTTTATCAAACTTTACTGATTTTCTTGTTTTCCGGGAATGGACTTTTAGTACGAGCGAATATCTTTTAATGAATATTTTTTTGGGATGCTGAAAAGTTGGTAAGTTGAAATTTATTTTAATCGAATAATGAGATGAAAAAATATTAGAGTTAAACGTATGCATACTAATAAAGAATGAAAAAAAGAAAAAAAAAATTTTTTGTTTTATATTCCATATGAGTGAGTTCGTTTTGAGGTCTGTCGTATAAAGAGCACATGGGGAAATGAACTCGTTTATATTTGCAGTTCTAAAATTGACTCTATTTTCATTTCTACGCAAATTTCGTCGGTCTCTTTAATAAATCATTTTCCAATTTGCTACGTTTTTTTTCTCTTTTTTTCATCACCAATTTAATTTTAGGTCAAAGGCATTGGTGATAAGGAAAAAAAAAATTTGGTATTTCAAATTTAATACTTTAATTAAGTGTTAAATTATCACAAGTGTAAAAAACGAGTATAATTAACTTTGTAATTGTCTGCATTCTTTTTTATATACCCATTAATCAATGGTATAAAACATTATAATATTAAAATATTCTTTTCTTCAAATATTAACTTATCACAAATAATATCGAATCAGTCATTTATACCAAAAATAAGACTGCAACAAAAAATTATCGTACAAAAAGCCTATTCCTTAATAAAAAGTTTTCAAAAGTATCGTTTTCCAATATTTCCCATAAAAGAATGTCTCAAATACCCAACAAAAATAAAAAAAAATAAAGAAATAACGTATTTCCCTCGTACGTCAATTTTCGATCGTTACCCTTAGAAGCCACCAACATGCGAGCAAGCAAGAAGAAGAAGAAGAAGTATCGAATGAAAAGATCTACCAACTGCAGAAGCAGCATCAGCCACGCGCACGAATGGTCCGGATGACGAGGAGTATCAGCTTATATACTCTCTGAACTTATCTCAAGCTTGTACGTGTATGCGAGCGTATATATACAAGTTTACCGGCATCTCTTTTATTATTCGTCCTCTATATACTCAGACGCGACTGGATTTCATCGACTTTTGCACGTGCGCCATACCAGTATATGTTCCAAGTAGTTTTTATTTCGAAATAAAGCCTGCCTTTCTCTCTACATCTACTTTTACTTTTTCTCCTACATATTATCCTATACATATATCTCGAGACAATAAAAGTTTTGCAGCTTCTCTCTTGGTTATCATTTTCCAAGAAATCCTCATAAAGCAATACGATTTTTGATAGTATTCCTTTAAAGAACACTTAATTTAACAATTCAACTACTTCCACATTCATCGATATTCCCAACCCGCATTTAAAATTCTTTTGACTACACTCAAAATTCCTCATTCCTTCCTCTTTTATTGCAAGCTCCTAAAATTTAAGCTCTCTTCAATCTTCATAAACTTCATCTTATACGTAAACACAATATATTCCACGTTTTAATAACACACAAACCGTAATAAATCCCGTCTTGAATTATCCATCGAATATCAAGATATACCACATCAGCTGCAATAGTTTATACATACATACATACATACACACACATACACTATTACAAACATCGATGCGCGCAAGCTCACAATTCTGACAAAAGAGTATTAGAGCGCATGCCCGGAGGGTGTATACACACTCTGTATATATACGTGCCCGCGCTTTTCCCTACGTCGTCGTCGTCGTCGCGGCTTTCGGAAGCTCGCCGGCTAAATGCCTACAAAGCGCAAGCTCACACGCCAGTCGGCTTTGCGCCCTTTTACTCGACGCGCGTGTGGATGCTTCAATTCTGTATATCGCAAGCTTGTACGTTGTTACGGTTGAACGCGTGGTTTGATTGCTTCCAGACGAGGGCTGCTTTTGAAGTTTATTAGTTTTTTTGGGTTTTATTGTAATATGTATTGTTTAAGGATATAGTGATGTTATTGATGAATTTATTGAATTTAAAGTTCCTAACAAATTACTGGCATAAAAGGAGTGGAGTGGAGGACAGAATAATGAAGAACGTTAAATTAAGTGTCCAAGATGAACAGATGAGCACCGATTTATATTGAAGAACTAAGTCAGCAAATCTCGAGTACCATTTACTTTTTTCAAATCACGTGGATCCAGCCTATTAATCATCCTACAGTGTAATCAGCAAAAGCAAATCTACAGTTTACAAAGGAATTGAAAGGCAAAGAAACGCTGCAAAGAAAGTATGATAATTGCGGCGACGTGACGCCGCGGACGCGGGATGGAGCATACCTGATCGCAAGCGATTCTCCGCCCGCGCTTGCAAGCTCAGCTGCTACGATTAGAAAACAACTACTACGAAGCTAGGTAAGTTATTTGTATAGTAATTATCTGTGCTTTTTCGAAAGACAAACGAATTACGGGGGGTGTAGAGTGAATGGTAAAGATTTTAGAGAGTACATATGGTATATGTATATATCTTAGTGGCACGTGACGAGAGTCCTTGAATGCTTTTAATGGGTGAGTCGTGGTAATGAGAGTTAAAAGCGAGCTTGCAACTGGGAATAGTAAAACTGATGGGATGTGTCTCTGGGTTTAGTTAATAGTCAAACTGGAGTAAGTTGTGATTGGAATATTCTGATTATTTTTTTTTTAATTTATTTATTTATACTTTTTTTGTGTGTTTCAATCATAATTTATTGACGTTAATTTATTCTAAAGGGATTTATTATATAAATATTCAAGTTGAACTTAAAGTAATTTAAAGCTTTAAATTTAACGACAGTTGTTAACGTCTACTTGAAATACGAGAGAGATTCCTATATCTCGACACTCATCTTTTACTCAAGTATCAAAAAATACATTTTCTTGAGAGAAAGAGAGAGAGAGAGAGAAAGATAAAAAGAAAAAAAAGGAAAAGTAGAAGAAGAAAAAAAAATTCGAGCGAATATTCAAGAGAAGCATTAAAAGCAAGCTTTCTCATCAATACGTACTTTAGAGAGAAGGTCCCTCTTTCGAGCCGTCGCATAAACTCGCAGTGTTAGCAGTAGCAGCAGTAGCATCTCTCATACCAAGCATTAAAGCAACCAAGCAAGCAACCAAGTAAGCAACTTCGTCAAACTTGTAGGATACTCACTACTCCCTCTTATTCGCGACCAGTGCGGCAAGTCAAAACTTGGCTAAAGCTTGACAACTCCCGAGGATTAAACGCTCTCTCTTTCTCTAGGCTCTCTACACATCTCAAGCTCTATACATACATAAAGGTATAGAGATATAGATATATACAAAATAAAAAGGTCCATCTCTTCTAGACGAGAAAAAGTTTCGATCCAACGCGCGCAAACTTATTTTGCCCTCGTAAATAAAGCGTTAACCCGACGACGACAAGGAAAGAACTAACTATGTATATATATAGTGTGCTATATAGGTAACTCGTAAAGCATTGCAAATACTTGTCTTCTTTTACTCTCTCTCTCTCTCTCTTTCTCTCTCTCTCTCTCCTTCTCTCTATCTCTCTTCTCTCGCGCGATGACCCGGCAAAATTTAAATTCCAAGGGAATCGAAGTGCTAGACATGCTCCCCCTTTTCGAACTTCATTCCCTAAGGCCACGTGTCGTTTTTTTCTCCCCTCCCCCCCCCCCTTTTTTTTTAATCTCCGGAATTTGTCACGAAGAACATTTAGTTGACTTCGTTATCGATTAAAGTTTTCTGTTAAAACATGAATCTTTATCGATCTTTCAGATACTTGATCTAACACTTATATCATTTCAATTTCTGACCTTGTTTTACTCGTAACGGAAGCAATTATTTTTCTCTTCATATTAAAAAAAAGAAATTAATTTTCTGGTTTTATTACGACATACTAAAATCAAATTTAAACAAATTGTTTTTAATGATAAAATATTCTTGTTTAAATTAAAGCAAAGTTATAGCGCTTACAACCCTCGACTTCCATCCCTTGTTTTTTTTTTCTTTTCCCTCTTGTGTTGAAATTATTTGATTTATGAACCTACAAAGTTACGTATTTTAGAAATAATTAAATAAATTCCATACGTTATTAAATAGAACTTTACATCTGCTTCACTATTCTATATAACATCGCTTAACCATACGTACATTACTAAAATCCTGGTAAATTTCGATATTTGCATTAGCAAGCTTATAACGCAACCCTGGTATATAATAGCACATGTCTCCCATTCGAATATTCCATAAATTGAATATATAATTCCAGTAAAAGCAGAATACACCACCGGAACATAATCGTTTTGACCACTAAATCCAAGGTCTTATCTCGATACGAGATTAGATATTTGCAATTAATTGCCTTTTCTCCCCCCCCCCTCTCTCCTTCTCTTTCCCTCTATCCTTTGAATAAGGACGGCAGGACAAATTTTTATTTCCGCAAACGAGCTTTGCACGCGCGGGAGTATCTTCTGGTACAAACGTCCAGGGACATTTATTTCCTTGGAAATTCGCTATACATTTTGTAGTATACGCTAGGATTAAACGTCGTAACCACACGCAATACCCAGCAAGCAGAAGGTCTCTGTGCTGATGACCGCGAAAAAGGTCGTGATTAAGGAATATTGTGCTATAGACAAAATGATGCTGGAGAAGTTAGTTGCATTAATTATTGAGAGAGGCTTGGACAAAAATTCGATCAAATCAACTGCTGCAGCTGATAGGTCTCGTTAACTTCGTTTACGCCACATCCGAAAAACCCTATATTTTTTAATAATTTTTTATTAAATTTTTTTTTATTTGTATAACTCAGCCAACAGCCTCTTCTCACCAATATCATACAAGGGCCTTTAAGCTCCTCTTTGCATATAATTTGCGCGACTTGCTCCCTCTCTTCTCTCTCCCGCTTTCTCTCTCAGACTCATAAATACTGGAGCTTGTGAGGCAAGCGAGGTTGAAATAAAATTTTCGGTGGCCTAAATTACGACGGTGCATGCGCTCACAACTGGATATCTGAGAGAGAAGGAGAAAGAGCGAGAGAGAGAGAAAGATCCTTATCGTACGCCTTTATGAGCTGGAGAACGACGGGCTGCCCGTTAAATTCACTCAATCGGACATTTCCCGGAAAATCGCGAAAGAAGGAAAAGAAAGAGGATAGTATGCGGAGGGTATATATAGTTGGAGGGCTTATTAAACGAGGAATAAAACGAGAACGAGGGTGAGAGATGCTGGCGAAAAGCTTGCATGATCATCGACGCGCGACGGATAAGTCCCTTGGGGAGGAGTTTAAAGTCGTGTGTGTACTGGTCTCGAATCCTGCAAGTGAGGATAAAAAAAAGTCATTTAGTGTACAAAAAGGGGTAGAGGGAGAATCCGTAAAAAATACCTGGTGAATACCAGCACGTGCTAATCGACAAATAAATTCTCGTTGGCATTGGTTGGAAATAAAGGCTCAACTGGATTTATCCGATTTGTTTTGTAATTGTTGTTGCTTTATTTTTTCTTATAGTGGCTTTGGAAAATAAATGTGCTAATTTATTTAGGGGAGGAAGCTTGACTTTTGAAAATTGAGTTTTTACCCCAAAACAAATATTATATGTATTCAGTTATATAAATAAATTTCAACTAATTTACAGCCAACGGTTTTCACAAGTTGAATGTTTAATTAAAATTGTCAAATGTGAAAAGGATCGCAGAGAGAGAGAGAGAGAATCGGTGTCAATGAAATTTGAATTACGTCCTTCTCATCGACCAGTCCCTTTTGACATTTGCCGTAACTTGATGTTAACTGCTTGATTGCGTTATCAAAACTTGTTTGCACGCGATTGTACATCTCTTGCTCTCTCTTTATATAGTTATATACACATAATTCTGTAATTTAATAGTAGTTTAATGTTGGAAGATAAACTTAATGGACCGTGAAAGCTAACAATCATATAAAATTAAATTATTTATGACTTTTTTTTTTTTTGCTATCGTTACTATTACTACGAGTGCGAGCAAACTTTAATAAATAAACAGTAGGTACTTTAAATATCATTAGAACGTACGTTAACGCTTATAATATCTGTTTAATGAAAACGAAGTGGTTTTGGCAGCTGTTCAAATGTTAAGTTTTTTTTTTTTTGTATATATTTTATATCTTACGTTTGTGAATTATATCGTAAGAAATTTTATACTAAATTTTTTATCGTCATTAAATATATCGTTCTTTTTTTTTTTAAAGTGGCCAAGCTCAAACTTTTATACATTTGATATATCCTGAAATTTCTTCTTTCTTAGCTTAAGCTATAATAATACGTTCTTAGCTGAACATTTTTTTTCTTGTTCTTTCTTTTGGCACGAACTCATTTATCAAACAAATTGTGCATTTATGTTCCCTGCAGTTCATCTTACGTAACAGCGTAGAGAATACAATTTTTTTTTCACCTCTATAGCGAAACATTCAACCCTCTCAAATTGTATTCTTAAAAATAAATTTTTTTTTCTTTTCTTTTTGTTTTTTTTATGAAACAAGTGTGCACCTTTGGCTATTCAGCCAAAAATGTTTTACCGTCTTAAGATGTTTTCACCATTTCTAACGTTTTATGGAGTAAGTTGAGAAAAGTTTTACTTAGTGTTCCTTCAATTCAATCTAACGGGAAACGATAGCTTTTTCTTTATTTTTTCAATGAATATAATACTAAAATTTATAATAAGCTTTTGTACCACGAACAATAAAATTATTGCTAATAATTTTCCGACAATTAATATCGCATCATATTTTTTCTACACATTACTGTCACATACATGTCTCACTTATATAAAAACAGCTCAGTTAAATCAATCATATTTCATTTATACTTTTCAACATAAAAAAGAAAAAAAAAAACCAAGCAACGATTAATAATATCCCACTCTCCTTCTATAGGTATACGTGTTTGTTTCCTTAAACTGTCACCATAACAATTTCTCAAAGTATACACTTTTAAAACACACTTACGCAAAGTCTTAAAAACGATAGCCAAGTAAACTCTTTTGAAATAGGTAGCTTTTCTCGCCAGTCACGAAAAAAAGCTCTTTCCAAAAAAAAGGAACAATTCCAAGCTTATTTGCGCTTTCTTATCCTTTTACAGTTAAAGAGGTGTTGGTAGTAAGCCTGTCAAAAGAGAAAGAAAGAAAGACGAGTGTGTCCGCCTACGATTGCTCTGAAGTCCAAAAATACAAGGCATCTCAGAGAACATCCAACGCGATCTCCGTGAATTGTCTCTCTCTTGCATAATTCAGTCAATTAGTCGGGTTGCAAGCTCGGCGCATCTTTGGTTAATTAATGCAGGGGCCTCGAACCAGTGGGGGGAGGATAAAAAGAGACAGGGAACGAGCAGCAGTAGCTGTACGAGGCCGCGTCCGCTGGGGAATAAATTTAGCGGCTAGCGCCAGATTATACCTATATACATATGTATACACATGGCTTTTGTATATATGTATACGTGTATACGTCTCTGGGTGGCCGGAAGATGCGCATCGGTATACGTAATTGAGAAAGTAATTAACATGGGGACTGGCGATGAGAGAGAAAAGTAGGTGGTAGGAAGGAGGTAGGAGGAGGTGGTTAATGAAAAATTCTTATCTATTGTTCCGGTGCGCGTGTGCATGCACGTGTTTTTCCGGGTAATGGGCTACATAAACGAACGCGAGCGAGATTTCTCGGTGCGGGGATACTGGTATATATAGTGACGACGTGAGGATGAGGCGATAAGTATGTGCTATATCTTACGCTGACGCAGCGGATATGCGTTTCTCTTTCTTTTACTATCTCTCGCGGTGAGCTTCACACGCGAGAGATACTTATACATTATTTTTTTTTCTCGCAAGTGTATAAGGCTCTAATTAAATGAAACGACCCCCTGCCTATTCAACTGTCGTTTATTCAAACTGTGTGTATGTGTGTATGTCCTTTTTGTAGGCTGGCTTTACGGTTTCTAGCATAGTGATTTTTTATTTTTTTTTTTTCATTTCTTTTTTTTTGTCACGCGTGAGAATGAAAAACGAGATTTGTATATATACGAAAGGGTATCAGTTTGCAGTCTGGAGATATTGATTGGCTTAATGGTTTTATCGATGAAGGTAAATAATGGCCGGTTTGTTTTTATTAATTGGCCTATACCGGTTTTGTGTTTTCTGGAAAAATTTGGAGAGAAAAAAAAAATTGGTGATAGAGATTTATATTTTATTCTATTATTTTTATTTTTTTGTGGGGTCACGTGCTTTGATTGCTGTTACAGCTGGAATATAATTAAAATCTTTTATTTTAACTCAGCGAGCTTTAAAGCAGCCTCGGAAATTCATTGTTAAAAGTAGATTAATAGCCTTTTATATGATATATGCTGCGAATTCAGAGTGGATGGGGGATATATACAGTAAAATATGCTTCACAGCCAATTTCCCTTGATTATTAGTTATCTGATATATATTTATATATATTAACATACAAACGTGTGTAAAAATATAATGGCTTCCTTCCTGCTGATGCTGCTGTTGCTGCATGATGTAATCTTTCACTTCATGTAATAAAGTAGGAATCAGCCTTTTATACAGTTAAGTTTCTCATAGGTGCGTATGTTTATTATTTACGTCGTCAATGAATACAAAGAGAGTGAGAGATATAGTGGTGTATATATATCTTTCTCTCTTACGGTCGTAATTTAATTTGCACGCAATCTTTTATATACTATGCGCGGGTATGAATTTTCATTTTTACAATCGATTGTTATACATTATAAACATGCAAGCTCGTATTATTCAAATGTAAGTTATAATTAAATTAGTGCTTTTACATCAACAACTATGACCAGAGTTAGCTTTCAATTTTTGGTGTATAGATTGTGATATTTAATTAGTTTACATCTCTATTAATTCATTAATTAAATTTTTTTTTTAAATTTTACTCAAAAATAAAAACATAAATTTAAAATTATCAAAGTAATACATCTTCCTAATTGACGTAACTTTTATTACATACTAATTTAAAAAATTCCAAATTTTCGTTATAAATTTTTAAAATTTATCGCAAGTCACTTGCCGAGTCGCTTTGATCAAAATTAATCGGCTTTTAAAAATCTCCAAAAAAAATTCTAAAAGTTTCGTAAAGGATAAAAAATAAGAAAAAGAAAAAGTACCACAAGCCAGCTTAATCGCCAACCACTTTAACGACGTGTAAGCTCCTCTATAAAGCTAAATTTTAAAAATCCAGAAACACTAAATGCACTTGTGGTCCAGCTTGGGGTACAACCCAGAATTTAACCCAGCTCAAAGAAACTTACCTACCAAAATTCAAATTTTCTTTAAATATTTTATTTTTATCAAATCTACATTCTACCCTAACATCCACCCTACATCCTCTACATCAACCCCAACCTTATTATAGTATAGCAGTAGTACTAGACCCAAATTGAAAAATACCACCGAACAAAGGGCAAGTCAATCGAGTGTGTAAGTCTGTTTTTATAAAAAAAAAAAAAAATCGCCTACGACATGTAAGCCGAAAGTAGCATTGCGAATTCGGTTTGGCTGTTCGAAAAGAGCTTACGCGTAAAAGCTGTACGATTGCAGGAGACAAGCTTGAACGCGTAGAAAATTGATTGGATACATGTGAGTCGTCTCACGTATTACATGTCTCATGGCACCAAATACCATTGTTTCTTTTCTTTTTTGAAAGGGGAGGACTAAAGCTTTTTCCAAAATTACTACGAACTTTCGATATATATTAGAACATAAATGCAGTAGCAAATTGAATTTTGAAAATTTTATCCAAATTTTGCGTCTCGGACGAAAATTGAATTTTCAACGGTGTAATGAAACGATGCGTAAAAGCGCTGACTCCTTTACGGCCTTTCGGTTCATCTAGGTTTTATTTTAGGTCTTGAATTATTCTCCTATTTTAATTAATTTTTTATTCACCGTTGGAAAATTTTATTTTTAACTTGTCTGTGAAATAATAGTTGAGTCATGTAGTTTTGCCCAATACTTTTTGATATCATTTGAATTAATATTCGTCTACAATTGATATGAACAAATATTCTATAGATTTCTTATAGTTGTAAATATTATATCTAACAAGAGATTTAATTTTCTGATTAGTATGCTCATACATAATAAGTTATTGTAGTTTAACCTTCTGTTTTTTATCTTCTTTAATGTGTTCAAATAATTTTTTCAAAAGTCGATAACATAATACGTTTTACATTTTATTTTATTTATTTTCTATTATTTTAATTCAAATTATTAAAATTCACATATTATATTTTTTTTTATAAATTGTCTTTTTATAAAATTTTTCAATACTTTGACACACGTGTTTCTCTTTTTACTACACTAAAATACAAAAATTATAAATTCTATTAACTGATCATGTAATTTAAGCAACTTTATATTAAGATAACATAAATTATATATAATAAACGTACATATTAGTGGTCGATTTCGGTTCACACTCAAATACTTTAAGAATTTCAATATAGTAACATCATGTCTTTAAAAAAATTTTCTTGTGTCATTTTTCTGTTCTTCATCATAAATATTCTGGACGTTAAATCAGGTACAAAATTATTTAATTTTTTTTTATTACATCAAATTATACATTATACCTTATTTGTTTACTAGTAAAAAAATAAATTTTTATTTTATGCAAAACTTTAGATGATATTTTTCTACCTGATAACCGCAAAAAACTTGACTTACTTGCTGAATTTCTGGATAACGCAAATTTTAGAAATCAAATTATTACGTTGCTTATAAATGATCATGCGGCACGAGAAACAGATCGAATTAGAGAATTTAGCCAAACGGTAAACAGTCGTACAGCACTTATAAGATTAGCCCGGACTTTATATGGTAATCTACAAATGACACAAGAACAACGTAGAAGACACGATTTTGAACAAATGAGACTTGAAGCGGGACTAAGAGCATCATTACAATTTATATATCAGCAATCAACGAGAGGTCCATTTACAAACGAGGAACTTACGCGAAATAGACATATATTTATGCAGCATTTAGAAAATTTGTATACACTTCAGGAACGTATAATTTTACGATACGAACTTAGTATTGTATTAATAAATTTAAATACCTATATACAATTTGAAATACAATCACGTGCTCAAGAGTTTCATACTCAAGATACAGTTATACTACGACAGCGCGAAGTAGAGCATCGTACTGTAGATCAACTTGAAAATGATTTGAGGACACGGATATATTATTTACAAGAACGACTTGTACAAGAAGATTCTATAGATGATAAATTTGAACGGGAAGTTGATGTGTTGCAGCAACGTTGGCGTGAACTTCAAAGGTATGCGGTGCTTTTAAATGAAAGACGTGAACATAATGCCCGGACATATGAACAAAATTTGTTAAAGCGACCTCCACAATCGCCACCTTCACCAGATAAGAAGAGAAAAATAAGTAGACCTTGATTTGAAGTTTATATAATAATGTTGTGAAAATAAATGAACTTTTTATAACTTTACAAGTATTCCTTGTTAAATTGTACATGTGATTTATGAAAGTTATTTAAAGATATTTTTTACATATATTTATCAATTTTACATATTTATTACTAGTACTGTCTTACTATTTTATTATTGCTCAAATAATGATGTTTAAAGTAAATTAGTTATCGTAAATTTTTATATTCAGTAAGTTCAATATGGAAAACGTCAGTTTTTGAAAGATAAAAAATTATGTATTGGTGCTATTAAAATTATATTCATAGCCAATAATTATAAAAATTTGGCTCTTTTTAATAACTTACAATTATAATGAATGTCAAACAAGATTATGATAAGAAGATATTTTAATAAAAATTTTAATTTTTATCCACTAAGAATTTCACATGATGGGGTCTTTTCGGTATCGTATTTAAAATCACGAAATTTTTAATTTATCGTTAATATCTAAAGGTAATAATAAGAGTCATCAAATTTGTTTAAAAAACAGAAAGATTAATTTCTGCGCCCAACAAATTTGAATTTTTTTAACAATAATTAATTATTACAAAATTTATCATTATCTATCATAATACAACATAAATTAATAAATTCAAAGTAGATTACCAGATTTGACTCCTTAAACATATAAAATTTAAAGCTTCTCATTATCAAATTATCAAATCCAAAAATCATACTTTTTCAAAATTTGGCATATCAGCCACAAAAGCCAAAACCCTGCTCGCTTCTCTGCTAATACAAATTATCTAACATCTCGAACAGGCTACTACTATAAAGGTCTTTATCCTCGCGTCTAGTTAGAGAATAAATTTGTTAGATCAGATTAACATGAAGCTTGACTGCCGTGTGTCCATTATTAATTCAGCATCATCACCCGTTATATAGCCACAAGCTACTTGACGTTGAAAAAGCTATATATGGTTCATCTAGCTCGCTCATATATATGCTTTTAATTTATGTACACCCTATATAGAAAATCAACGCTACCTATTTTCCATGACGTCAAACTAAATTACAAGTGCATGAAAATGCACTACGTTAATTTAAGGAGCTACATAATATGTACTCCAAAATGAAAGAGTAACGAGAGAAAAGAAGCGGAAAAAAATATGTGGTTCTGTGCGTGTTCAAAGAAAAGGTCGTATGTTTAGAGGAGGGGTTAGCAGTGGTCGACGATGTTGGACATGGGTCTAATGGAATTGCTCCGTGTGCGACTTGGACGATGGTAGTATAGAGTCTCTGTGGACGTGCATGAGATGCTGGGGGTATAAGTTTGGTTTGTTCGGATTCGATGACAGCGAGATGCTGTATGACCCGTTTGCTTGGATTTTGGGTTTTAACTTTATGTCACAAGATTGGCGTGTGATATTAAAAAGTTGAAAGGTAACTAGAGTTAATTCTTGGAAAGAAGAGATTTTTAGTTTATTGGTATTAAGTGATGAGATCATCTTTATTGTGTATGGAACAAATGCTAGTATTTTGAAAAGTAATAATAAATTTATTAAAAAAATTGTAATTTTATTTATTTTAGTTTATTATTAACTTATTAAAGTTTTATAAGATTTTGATTAATTTTGTTATCAAACAAATTTAATTATAAAATTTATAACAAAATCTATAATCAATTTTGAAGTAAAATTACAAATTTAAGTCTTGACCTACATTTCATAAAATCATGTTTATAATTTTAAGAAAATGAAAAAAAAAGAATTACAATCTAAAAGCTTTCCTATTAAATTCAAAAAACATCTTGCTTCTCATTAATGCAGTGTATACATCAATTTAGGCATTTATATAATATTTACTTTTACAAACCACTGGTTTTCTCAATTATTTTTTTGTTCCATTTTTTTTTTGCTCTTTCACCGAGCTGTAAGGTATGGAAAATAATGGTAGCTGAAAGAAAGAGGAAAATAGTTACCATCAAAGGAGATTAATGCCCAGCCTCTTTTATAATCTGTAACTCGACGGGAACATAGTCCCTTTTTCCCTTTTTCAATCTTCTTTTTTTTTCCTCTTCTCTTTAATCGAGATTCGTTAAGCCAAGCAAAAAATAAATTCTTAGCTGTATTTACCAAAACCGTTTGACCGATTAAAATTTTG
>JAPYZE010001976.1:0-18536 GCA_030522805.1 Leptomastidea abnormis
TATATATATATATATATATATATATATATATAATATGTATCATCTCTGGGTAATCTAATCGATCAGAAACTAAGCCATAATATAGGTATAGATACTTGAGGTTTCTATGCGTTCAATTATATCAATTGCTTAACGTTTCAATAAACATACATATTGATATGTGTATTATACATATATACAGTTAATGATGGAAAAACAAAACAGTTTTCTATATGTTTCTCTCTTTCTATACTTATATGTATATCGTTAAATACTAGGTCAATGCCGAATATTCCAATTAGATAGATCTATATACGCAGATTCTCTTCATCTTCTTCTTCTCCTATATCTCTTTAATCGAAAATAATGAGATCATTTGACAATAGCATTTATTCCTTGTTATGCACACTCGTATGTTTAATAAATTTTATTAAAATTCAAATTGATCTAATTTTATGCAAATTAAAAATGAAACAAAAATTTTTTTTTTTAATTAATTACATATACATGTAGTACCAATTATTTGTAAAAAAAAATATAAAAATTGATACACTTTGTCTTTCTTTAAAGTCATTCAAACTATATAGACACTCGACTGACTTTTTCAAGCGTGTACATCATCGATCAGTAGTTGAACTCGTGAATGAATTCCATATACTCCTTCTCTCTTCCACCCACTCGCTACATTGTACTGTACTATACTCAACCAAAACTTCAGAAGAAAAAAGAAATTTACAAGAGAAAAAAAAAATCTTTTTTTCTCTTTTAAAAAAAAAGCAATTTTTAGAGAATATATATCTCTCTACCGATCGTTACAGTTCGCTGACGTTTTCTCGACTACTCTTGACTTTACCCTTTTTTTTCTTTTCCTTCTGCTTCTATACGAGAAATGACTAGGCTAATTAGGAACGTGTAGGACAAGTAGAAAGAGAGAGGTAGAAGAAGAAGAGAGAGAGAGTAAGTCTCTAGTACGTAGTAATTAATTCTGAGACCTTGAGGAAGGTGCAAGGGATGATAGAGTTTAACGATTTACGCTGAATATAAACCGATGATAAAATTTGTAATTGGCTAATTTGTGAATTTTTTTTTTATTGATGGGTAAGTAGAAGAGAGAGATGTTGGGATTGATGAGTGTTTTGAATTAGGAAAAATTGTTGCTCTTTTTTTTTTAATTTTTTACATGCAGATTAAATTAAAAAAAAGTATATGTACGTGTGTTCTGTAAGAAAAAAAAAAAAATAACAATAGATGGTTTTGTACATATGATGTTGTTTTATATATGTGTAATACATTGAGGCAATTATGATTATTAACTCGTTTAAAGCTTATAATGCTTTGATTGTATAGTGGAGGTTATTACTAATTTTAAAGTTGATGTATGATTGTGTTAAGGATGATTTATATTCTGCATTATTTATTTCATTATTTATTTAACTTTTTTTTCTTGTTTGCTATATTATAAAATAATTGATTAAATTTTAGCTTGATTGGATTATTAATAAAAATAAGTGATGTTAATTAAATGTAGACAGAATTTTAATTTATAAATTATCGATAAATTAAAAATTATTATCCAGTCATTTCGTAAAACTTTTTTAATAAAATCTAAATATCTCTATAAATATTAACTTTTAAAATTTCAAAATCTAACTAAAATCAAAAAAAATTTTCACAAATCGCAAGCACACAATCAAAAGATAATTATATAAAATCGTAATTTTAAAGCTTAAATGCCCTCAAAAAGTTTTATCACTACATACATGTGACTTACTCATTAATTTTCCCAAACGTTGCGCGAATGCAAAAAGATCGCGAGAGAAAGAAAATAACACAGTTGGTTGAAGCTCCCCTTTTATAGACATTGATAAATATACCCCGAGACTTATATACTATACTTGAGTTCAGTAGGTCGTTCTCTCACCCGTACATATATATATACAATTTTATTTCTGATGAGAAATTATTTCTTACTTTGGTAATGTCTGTGCTTAATTATGTAAAAAATAATTTTTCTTTTTTAAATATTCTTTAATAAAACTTTAAAATTTTTAAGAATTAGCTTGAATACAGATCGAAAAAAAATTCGTATTTTATCATAGTCTATATTTACTACAATCTATACGCAAGAAAAGTTTATCGCTTAATTTTTTACTATCTCAGCAAATTTATATTTATAGATAAATAGCGCCAATATAAAATCACTAATTGATTGGACCGCGTAAGCATTATAAAATTAAAAAAAAATTGAAAAAAAAAAATCTTCTTGATCTCTCTATAGATTAAATTTAATCTCTCTTTCACTATTATGCAATTGAGCTTAATATCCACTTTAAAGCCAAGAAAATTAACACACATATATATGTATCTACAAATACAAGTTTTTGCGTAATAAAAGTATTTTAGAAAACGCTAATCTACACACGCGTGCGACTCATATAATATATGTGCCATATAAGCATCTTATATATATCTATATGCCTATATATACTATAATAATTAATATTATCTGGTTAGTTATAAATTTAAGCTAGATATATGATAAAACATCGATATTAAATCGTTTAATTTTTTATCAAAGCTTATTAATGATTTCGTAATGAAAAATTCTAAGTAAAATCATGATTTGATTTGATGTTACGAGTATTTTTTTATAACAAAGTGCACACGGGCCAAGTACGTGAAGTAATATTATATATTTTTAAGCCTGAAAAACAAAAATAATCTATGAAATAACCAATATACATTATATTTATCTATTCTCTAAACCAAATCTTATCTCAAATATTTCCCATTTTTTTAATCTATTTTTTGGACAATCTAAAACGATTAGATTTTTCATCATCATCGTAATACGTATTTAACATCCTAAAAAGCTCTCATAACTTATTTGAAATATTAAATCAAACAAAAATTACCAAAAAATATTTTTTTGATTCATAAGCATTTGATTGTATAATAACCCATAGCCTTTTTAATCGTTCTGTGATTCTTGTTCTCTTTTTTATAAGCATTTAATTTGTGAATCTCGTATACAAGCCATTCATAAGATTGTATAGAGATATGCTATTGTACATTTGTGTGTCCTTGAAGATACGAGATGGTTGCTAAAGTGAAATTGACAATAGAACTTTGATGACAATTGTGTGCGCATAATATAAGCTTATAGTCTTGGGTCTTAGTTGAATTCGTTGGAATTATCTAATTTTTTGTGTATGTTGGATGAGTGATGGGGAAAATTATATCGAGCGACGATCTTAATTCTTTTTTTTTTTAAAGGAAATATACCTATTGTTTTTTTTATTTTGTATGTGTGTGTTAGTGTTGATTTTTTACTTCTTTGTTAATGTGTACTTGAAATTTCTAGTTAGAAAAATTACGTTTTTTTTTTCGTTGAATTTTTTTTTTATAAAGATTTAATTGTGCATAATAGCTACTGAATAATTTGAGGTAAAATTTACGACGAGTAACCTTTTTTTTTTATATTTTCAATTTGACTACTGACGTCAGCAAATATATACTTTTCAAAGTTATTCAAATAAAACAAATGCATATACTGTTTTGTTTTCTTTCTTCAAAATTCACTTTATATTTTATAATTTTCTTTTTTTTTATTCATTCAGAAGGCAAACGTTGTTTATTTATCTTTTCAAAAATTAAAATTTTCAAAATGAAAAATCATTAGCTTATTTAAACATCAAAAAATGTTGCAAATTTTTCCACTCCCAAAAAAAAAACTTCAATCCATCCACATTTCAATACAGTACCAAAAAAATTCCTTCATAATAAACACAACTCTAACTACATCATACTTCATACACATAATATATCCCTCATTCACAATACATATCCCAAAGTATTATTTACAATTTACTTACATTCAAAAGAAAAATCAAACTCAATTCTCATATAAGTAAATACACATCAAACTCATCTTTATCACACACAGTCTTAAGTTCATCGACACAAAAGAATTTTCGAATGAATGCGTATTTATATAGTCCAAGCTATATAAAAGCAAAAGCAAAAGAAAAGAGAGCGAGCACAAGATATCAACATCCTTGCTGTCATTACATACACATATAATAAACATTCTTTCCTCTCTCTCTTTTTCTTTCTTATCTAATTGTGCAGAGCTCGCACCCTCTGATGATTATATACCTGATGCAATTGTATAAACATACGTCTTTTATATTTTATTCTTCTTCTTCCTCTCATATATTGTCTGTGTGTAACAGCTTTATCGCTTGTGTGTCTTTTTAACTTGGAGACTATAAATAGCTTGTGTTGTGTGTGAGTGTCTGTGATTTTTGCAAGAAAATCTTGAAAGATAGATATATTGTGTTGTGTATAAAAATTACTTTTTTTTGACAATTTCTTTTTTTTTCGATTAGTTGACATTGTTTACTTTATAATAGAAATTATGAGGGTAAAAGTTAAGAGTTTGCGTGTTGTTTAAGTTTTCTTTTCTTATATAGGTATATTCTTAGCTTTTTATAAGTACGTCTATAAATAAAATTGTTATTTCAACCATTTTAGCAAAGAATAAAGAGCAAACTTTATACGAAAATTTCTTGTTATAACAGTATATTATATATATTTTTGTACCAAATTTTGCGCGCACGCAATATCACGATAAATTACCACAAAGATTCAACTAAACTGTCTCGTTTTTGAACTTGTTCCAATGATCTCTTTATTTCTTTCTGCATACAAACGTCAGCAGTTTTTTTTGGTAATATATAGATCTTTTTTATTTTTTTATTTACTTTTTTTTTATTAACGTCGATAAAAAGTATATACGATGCCTGGGTGTTAAACACGTGCGAAAAAAAATATATGTGACGAAAAGAAAAAGAGAAAAAAAGGCTGGTAAATTTCTTATCGCTGTGTCGTAGTGTGTGGTTATATACTTCGAAAAAAAAAAAAGATGATACCGTGAATGAGGCTGATGTAAATACACACACGGAATCACGTGAATTCAAATTTGAAGATGCGCAGTTTGTTTTCTCTCTGTTAATTTTATATATGCTTGGAGTTAATTATTTGTCAAATTAATTTATAAATTAATAATCATTATTTTTAATTTTTAAAATAAAATTATTTAAATTATCGTAACACAGAGTTTCTGGTGTTTTCTACAATTAGTATCATAATACAGTATACCAATTAACGATAAAAGACTATCCATCCATCCATCCTCTCGTTGAAAATTCAAAAATCATCAATCACAGTCACTTTAAAATTATCTTACGAAACTGGCAATCGAGTAAAGTTACACATTTCCAAACGAGATAAATAGAATATGTATATAGAGAAGAAGTTCGTATAGCTTGTTAGGAAAGCACCAACATTACGGTTATATAGCACATACATATCAAACGAACAACCAGACATCGGACGTTCCAATTCGCACTTGTAAAGTGTCTTTCTTTCTTTCTCTCACAACTTATAGTTATATAGCATTTTAAGCGTTAACTTTTCTCTATCTCTCTTTCTCTTTTTCTTTTAGCGTGAAAATTTAGTCCGTGAAGAGAGAAAGCTCGACGAGCTTTTTGTGCGGAAAATCAAAGTGACCCCCTCTTCTCACTTTACATATACATATATACTCATTCGTATATAAAGTCTAACGCGTTTGTTCCTAATTGTCAAACTCTTTCTTTTATTTTTTACATTTTTTCTTCTTAACCCATATAAGTTTCTTTTTTTTTTCTTTTTTATATTTTACGGCATTGCTGATATTGTATACCGCACTGCTGATAAAATATACTTAAGGTTTAGTTTACTTAAGTGTCTGATCGTGGATTGTAAAGAGCTTGCAAGAGATACGATGCTGTTTTTGTTTTTTCACTTTGTGTATATATAGGTAAAAGAACGTGTCTACTCGAATGAACTTTTGAACTAGCTGGTATAGAGAAAGCTAGACCTTTAATACATTTGTAATTCAGGAGCTTTTTTTCTCTTGTTGAGAGGATGAAAATTTCATCGGGAGTTGTTTTGTTGCTATATGTGTGTTGCTGTGTTTGCCGCAAGCGTTCGACTTTAGAAAAAAAAAATATATATGTAGCATTGGTAAGAGCTTTTTATGTGCTTTCTTGGGTTTAAAAAGGAAATGGTAAAAATCGATTTTAGAACTTTTTTTTTAAAGTTTTGAGGTAATTTAAAATTAGTTTTATTTTATATTATTTATTTTTTTTTACGAGAATTTTTATTGTTATTAAAAAAGTAATTTTAAAAACTAAGTTTTGTTGGCCTTCGGAGAAAAGCTTTTATAAGCTAACATATATAACTATATATATTTTCCAATATTGGTGTAATGAATTTCATAATCTAGTTTGTCATTCACGGTTCTATGGTTATGGGTGAATGTATATAAAACGTAGTCCACGAAAATAAAAAATGAAAAATTACCCAATTTTAACATTGATTTTACAACGTTATAAAGCATGAAAATTATCTGATCAATAAAATTTTCTACAATTTCTTCAAATTGCAAGCTCAATCGATAATCCACTAAAAATCTCCACAAATCTCTAAGGATAAAAAAAATTCCTTTTTCACACTTTTTTTTCTCGACTTTTCACAAAAGAAACAAAAACAAACCTACTTCTTTAAATCTCTAGAAAGACACAGGTACTTCATCACGTGCTCATATATACACAACATAATTATACACAAATTATGCAAGCTCACAAAATCTTCCCTAAAATATTTTGATTTTCTACATTTCTTTCCCAAAAAAAAAAATTACAATTATTTAAGTAAACTCACGATCGACAACTGATTAGCTTTTTTTTTTTAACCAACTTGAATAAGTTTTTGGATCGACCTCACACGTCCGATATATAGAGAGGGAAAGAGAAATCCAACGTGATTTATTCGGTTGGTCATGACCTTCGAGTTTTGCTGTGTCGCGCACGTGACGTTCTTTCACAATATATATATAGTCTTTTTCTCTCTAAAAGTTGTCCTTTCTCTCTCTATCACTTTGTTTGTTAGATTGAAATAAAAAAAAAAGAAAGAGAAAAAAAAAGTTTAATTGCAATAATACGCTCTGTATGATTCAAAACAATAGGCCAATTTTCATTAAAACTTATATATCCCTTAGGCTGACTTTCTAATGACGCAAATGAGAGTGTTTCATATGAATGTATATATGTATATATTTGTTACAATAGAAGTATAGTAGACTGACTGACTTAAAGCTGATATGTATATATGTGTATAATAAAAAAAAAATGAGAATTTAAATTTCAGTTCATGATTGACGGTTTTAAATATTTTTTTTTCTTCTTTATCTTGAAGAATTGAGAGATGAAGTTAAGAAAATCCGGTTAGATGCGGATATTTTGATGAATTAAAATCTTTCTTTTTTTTTCATGTGTCAAATTTATAGGACAGTGATGAGAAATGACTATTTGATGTGTATTACGAGTTTGAGATTTTCAACAATATTATGATCGTCTGGAATTTATATAACCGTATTTGAATTTATTAAGGTCATTGACTTGGTTTTTATTGTGTGTATAGTCATTGCTAGAATTTACTTTAAAATTTTATTGTCAAATTATTATCACGTGTTTCTTATAAGATACAATTTAAATTTGATAAATAAATTTGTTATGATAAATAATTAATTTAAAAAAAAAGAAAAATTAAATATTCATTGACACTATTATCCTTCGTATGACCTTTCTTAAGAAAAAAAAACAATCTCCACTATTTTCATCCCCATTAAACCAAGTATAATAGCAAGAATAACCCTCATTTTTTTCCGCATAAATATAAATACGCAAACACACATCTTACGTCAAAGAACATAAAAACAACGCACACGTTAGAAAAATAGTAGCATTCCCGCATATTGCTTCTTTTCATAAAAATAATTGCCGCTCAAGCTCATTGTTATATATATCCGTCATATCTAAATACGTCAGAGCTTATAAAACTTTTTTTTTTTTTGCAATTAGACAAACTTTATTTTCTTTCTTTTTTTCAAACTCACATTTTACTACTCATTAGTTCACAAAAAAATTTTTTTTATTTATTTTGAAAATTTGGATGGTAGTTCTAAAATTAGAAACTTTTAGTATGTACAGGGCAAAGGTCGCGAAAATAAAAAGAACTTACACTCAAGTAGCAAAGCAGACAAGTGGAAAGAAAGAAAGCTTGAAGCTTTGAGCACGTACATAGCTTGAAAGACATGAGAGAAAGGCTTGGACCAATCTGTAAAGTTGCGTCTCTTGTCGTGAGCTTTTGTACGTGTATGGGGGTTTATAAAAGCTCTTGGAGATTATGTCTTTATATTATGTATGTAATTCTATATATAGACACGTGTCTGGTTTATTTATTGAATGAATCTTTTGTTTGTAAATAGAATGAAGGAAATCAATTCGAAGTATTATAAAGACGATGATTTGTCATTTTAGATATTGAGCTTTTAAGAGCTTGCAGAGCTTATATGATACGTGAAAGATTTTTTTAAATAAGAATTGGATTTTTTTTTAAAGTCAGAATGATTCGCAGATTGGAATTTAATATAAATCGATTTTAAAATGAAAAGACTTTTCAAAATATCATTGGAAATAGAAAATAGTGTTTTCTGTAACAGAAGAATTTCGATTAAATTTAGCTCGATTTTTTTTTCTTTTTGCATCCAGATCACATAGAAAAAATTCCTAAAAGAATAATTATAAAATTTACTCAACAATTAAAACAAATATATTAAAAATTTGTTTTTCTGTTCAACTGTTGTTTTAGTGTACAACGGGTCAGCCGAGTAAGCATCATTCGCCGCATGGGTGCCTGGGCTGACGATCGTGCCAAGGTGGTGGTGGTGGAGGTGGAGGTGGTGGTGAAAAAGGAAAATAAGGAAAGAAAAAAGAAAAATCAGCAACCGGTATTTAAAGACAGGCTGGTTAAGGTGGCTAGTAAAATAAATCATAGGCCACGCAGAAGAAAGCCACATCAACGTCAACAGCCTAGGAAACGAGATTTAAGACTCGATACATCAATTTACAATAGCAGTAACAGCAGCTCTTCTGCTGGTGATTATGAAAAGGAAAGGTGTAATAGGCTACTTTCGTCTCTTAGACGTCAATTTGCTAGGCAACTTGCTGAGTGGCCTTTATTATTACGATTACAATTATTATCACAGTCAAATAATGTTGTTATTATTAATGATAAATTATTGCAGTCAAGAACTATATTAACTGAGTGTGAACGATTGTCGTTCTATTAACCATATATATTTACTGTGTTTAATTTTTTTTCTTTTTTTTTTGTTCTATTTTTTGTGGTGGTGTATATTTGAAATATTGTGTTTTTGTGATTCGTTTGATACACTTGTGCTTTTTCGAGAGTGAGATTTAAAAAATCGTTAAATAAAAGAGTGTCAGTGTGTATCATATTATTCAATACGTATACCACACATTTTGTGATATAAAACATTTTAACAAACAAAAAAAGTCTAACCGACAATATTATTTTATAAAAATCGGTTATTCAAATGGCATCAGATTGGATAAAATTAAACGGCGAGCATGGACTCGCCGATAATAATGATAATAATAAAAAAGACGAATTAAATAACATACCAACACAATTATCAGACTCACAAAGTCAACAGGATTCAAACAGAAGATCAACACCACCATCATCATTACTCGTAAGACAAAAATCAAGAGAATCACCATCACGCAATAACGATAGCTCGAATATAATCGGGCGTAAACATAATGACGAACTTGTAAGTATCCTGGCGAACGAGGTGAGTTTGATACCGGTGAGTAGAACGGGTTACGAGAATGATTTGGCTTTGGTAACGGATGATGTGGAGGATGAAGAGGAAGATGAAGAAGATGAATGTAGGAGGATATTGGAACGATCGGTGATCAATGAAGCTAATGAGGATAGTGGAAAGTGTATAAGGAATGAAGCGTGTTTGGAACTCTTACGTGATGTTGAGAATCAAAAATGTAGACCTGCAAGTTTGTATAAAGATGGAGAAAGATTAGGTAATGGTAAATCAACAGATGATGATAAAGAACAAAGACCAGTTCAACAGCATCATGTACAATTTAATCGTAATTTATTAAGTGCTACAGAGGCTAAACAACAATCAGGAAGAACAAATCCAAAACAAGCTAGTCCATCGATAACCACATCATCATCATCGTCAACATCATCAAGTTCAGGTGGTAGTAGTTTAGAACGTTTAACAGAAGCTAGACCACCAGATGGTGGTTGGGGATGGGTTGTTGTAGCAGCAGCATTTATGGTCAATCTCATAGCTGATGGTATAACATTTTCATTCGGCGTAATCTATCATGAATTTTTAAAATATTTTGGTGAAGGTAAAGCAACAACATCATGGATTGGTTCATTATTTATGGCAATGCCATTGTTATCGGGTCCAATTGCAAGTTTTCTTACTGATCGTTTTGGTTGTAGAAGAGTTACAATTGCTGGTAGTATATTAGCAACAACTGGTTTTATAATAAGTTACTTTGCGACAAGTCTTGAGATGCTTACATTTACATTTGGCGTATTAGCTGGTTTTGGTTTGTCATTATGTTTTGTTGCTGCTGTTGTTATAGTGGCTTATTACTTTGAAAAACGTAGATCATTTGCTACTGGTTTATCAGTATGTGGTAGTGGTATTGGTACCTTTATATTTCCACCACTGATACAAAGGTTACTCGAGGAGTACGGTTGGCGAGGTACAACTTTGATACTCTCTGGTCTCTTTCTTAATCTCGCTGTATGTGGTGGACTGATGCGAGATTTAGAATGGACCAGGCCAAAGTCACAGGAGGCGAGAAGACGTAGAGAACGCGAACGCAAGCTCAGACTACGTATGCAAAGCTCAAGTGCTGATTCCTTCTCGGCTAGTAGTTCAGCTAATACCGCTCAGACTCTACATGGACCACCGTCTGAAAATACTAAATTACGAGCAGCACTGGAAAGTTCGGCTTTGATGGATCAGAATCAACTGCTACGTGGTCACAATAACGATGGAGAGACCATACCTGCTGATAAGTTGTTCTCCAGTCTTGTAAGTCTACCAACTTTTGTTAAAAATGGAGAAAAAGTACCACTGGAGGTTCTTGAGTTACTCAGCGCTAAAAAGAACGTCTACAATGTGCTGGTACAAAACTATCCGAGTCTTCTTATATCTTCGCGAAGCTTCAGTGACTCGAGTGGTCTCAATGATCAACTTAGTCCTACTTCAATTAGGCTTACTGCACCGCTTAGTCCACTTGCTATTGAGGATGGAAAGAAACTTGAACAAGAGGTGCAGCAGAGAGAGGAGCAACCGGTATTTGATCATCATCATAAGGTATAATTATTATTTAATTTTTTAATATAAGCTTGGTCTAATAATTTGCTGTTTATCGATCGACAGAATCATCAACATCGACATCAGCAAAGCAACTGTCTTCAAACTCCAAATACAGCAACAACAGACTGGTGGGTACATAAAATCAGTCCAGATGCCCAACTACGTCGTTCATCAATATCCGGACATCCACGTCGTTTACCAACAGCTTATCTAAAAGACATCAGAGTACATCGTCATAGTCTCACATATCGTGGTGCTATGCTTAACATCAATCGTTATCGTTTACGTGCAAGCAGCTGTCCTGACATATTACGTAATTCAATGACTACAATTGCTAAAGAAGAGGCTGGACATTCAGGATTACGTGAATTTCGTGATCTAATTGTCAATATATTTGATTTAACACATTTTCGAGAACCTATGTTTACCTTATTTAGTATTAGTAATTTTTTGCTGCACGCATGGTATGACGTGCCTTATATGTATCTTACTGATAATGCTGTTGAAATGGGTTTTCATGAATCTGAGGCATCGTATCTTATATCTGTTATTGGAATTATGAATATGGCTGGCGAGGTGAGTTATATTCTTACTTTTTAATTTTTCTTACTGTTCTAAATTAATTAGAAAATTGTTGTCCTTAATTTTTAAGATATCAATAAGCTGAGATATTTAGTCTTTTTTAAAATCAAGATCAAATACATTATGCTAATAACAATAAAAAAGATCAAATCTCAAATATACACATCTTTCACATCTCATCATCGAACACAATCACATCACAAGAACCCACAAGTCTTAAGACAAAATCAAGAGGTCCTCATTCTTGACTTCAGTCCACACACATAAAGTCGTCGTGATGTACAACGACTTTACTTGACTTTGACCTCAATCTCGGCCATGTCAAACGTATTATACACACCTCTCCACCTACTAACGTCTAATCGGATTCGTGAAACAAAGCCTTCGCGATATACATATAGCAGAACCGTAAAAACTATCTCTTTTCACGCGAGTGTCGTGGTTAATGTTGTGGCTCTTGTATGTTGAATACAGAAATTTGATCATATACCTATAGTCTTTAATAGCTTTGCTTGACTGATGAGCTGGAGATGTTGTTGACGTGTGAGAAAAGATGCTTGTCAGTGTAATTTTCTTAAATTAGTGGTATGGTAATTTGTGATTATGTTAAGAAAAAATAATAAATAATTTAAATTTATTTTTAAAATAAAATATTGTAAATTGATTTTTTTAAAGAATACTTATTTTGTAAATACCAATTTAAACTCTCGTGAGATAGATAAAAAGATAGTACAATAATCCAGAAATAAGAGATAAGCTCTCTCTCTCTTTTAACTTCTCTCGATTATAGCCAAAGTATGGTCTGAACTTAATGGGCCAACCTTGGTGTGTAAACGGTTATCTCTGGATCAATTTAGAGCAAACCCCTGAGAATAAGAGAGAGAGAGAGAGAAAGGGAGGTGTGCTAATACACACCTACCGTCTGGGATTTTCTTGAATTTAATTTGTTTTTAACGAGATAAAGTAAAGTATACGATTCTTACTTTTTGTTATAAGCTAGGATGATCTTGATTAAATTTTAATAAAATTTTAAAACGATTATTTGTTACGATTCAATTAAAAATACAAAAAAAAAGTAAGAAATTTAAAGTTTAATAATAAAAAAAAAGAAAGAGTTTTAATATTATTATTAAGTTTAAAGTAAAGTTCAATATTACAGTCAGGTATTCTACTTAATAGAACAAACAATAAGCGTGTAAGCCGATTTGTCTTACCAAGTATTTTTTTTTTCAAAGTAAAACAAGCTATATTCTACGTCATTCAAACTTCTCGTTCGTTCTTCCAATCTATAACATCCTACATTATCATAAAAAAAAAATTCAAACTTCCATCTACAATCTATAAAAATCACATAATTTTTCCTTTTTTTTTTCTCAACAGATTCTACTAGGCTGGATAGGCGATCGTGCATGTATAAACGCATCAGTTGTATACGCAGTGTGCATGTCATTAACCGGTGCCTTTGCAGCTATGATACCAACAGTAATAAGAAGCTATTATTTATTATGCTCAATAGCTGGTGCCTTTGGTTTTTTCATCGCAGCCAATTACAGTCTTACCAGTATAATCCTCGTCAAGGCTATAACAATCGAACGTTTCACAAATGCTTATGGTCTATTATTATTCGTCCAAGGCATTGCTAATCTTATGGGCCCACCAATAGCAGGTAATAACATATAAATAATAATATATAAATTTGATATAATAAAATTATAGACTAATTGGTTATTACGATGATTTTTTTTTTGTCTCATTATCATTACACTTTTGCTTTAAAGTAATTTAAGTAGTAGCCACTTTATCACTTGGCTCCTCTATATACTGTACCAGCGCCTCTCGTTAAATAATTATTACACTGACACGCGCGTTTGCGTGCACTTTATAACACACACACATAGTACATACAAATAAGCTAAGTGTAGTAAAAAGGACATTAGATGCTGGGAAGGTAGTATAAATGTACGCCCACTGGTTAAAAAGATGATTGACCCTTGACTCATTCACGTGCACGTGAGTGCTACTGCTGTATAGTACTTATATAAACGCTTTGGCTACTTTGAAATTGCGAGTAAATTAATGTGAGAGTAATATAGGATGGGATAGATAGAATTTAAAGAGGGGAGAGATGGGAGGAGCTTTTGAACTTGTGGTAATGATTTTCTTGGATATGTGTGTGTGTGAGTAAACTGGGATGAGTATGTGTGTATGTTGGTATGCGAAGATGGGTGTCCTGCTGAGGATTGCAAAATTTGGACGTATAAATGTTTTTGATATATATATTAAGGACGAGCTGAATGTGAGAGGTCGGGGTCAATAGGTTGTGGGAAGAGGGAGGATATGGTTGGAAAAGTTTGGGATTGATGCGTTTGGTGATTTTAGAAGTTTTTTTTGTTTGTTCGGGCATTTTATGTGATGGGTTGGTGCTTGAGATTATTTAGTTTGTTTTTGTTGTTGTTTTATAGAATGATTTGAAATAAATTGATAATACATTTAATTAAAATAATTTATTATAAAATTTAAATAATTAAATATACTTGAAAGACTTTTTGAGCTTGTTTAATTTTTAACACTTTTAATTTAAATGATATACTTTTGTACACGTTTTTTTAATACGGATTCCGTATATTACGACTAAAATTATACGTGTGAATATTTTTAACAAATACATATTATTGGATTTTTTAAATCAAATAATTAGATTACTCGATGATATATAATTCTTTTTTCTATTTTAAACACTTGTATAAAGTATGTTTACACAGACAATAAACGACGTTAAAAAAAACCTGTAAAATCTAAAATACATTGTTAATAAAATTGTTTACAATTAATTCTTTTATTTAAATACAGTTTTAAAAATAAATTCTTACTAAAAATTCATAAAAACAATTATTCAACACTTACAATTTCAACACAAAATTTAAATTAAATTTATATATTCTAATTAAAATTATACTTGTTTGTTGGACACTATTCAAAACTTACTATAGCTATTAAAAAAAAAGGAAGAGAAGCACACAACACATACATACACGATCAAACATTCTGTGGAAGTTCTTAAATTAATGAGCAGAGAGAAAAAGAGAAAAACGCTAACGCCTTGGGAATTTATTCCTAGCTGAGTAAAGTGAATTGGACTATGAGTGTGCCAGCAATACCGTACATATATATATATCTAAGTTTGTAATAATTAAAGAAATTGAAATTACACGAGAGAAGGACTTTACATCGTATGTTATACGAACTAAAAATTATCTGGAAATAAGAAAAATACTATTCTTTCGATCTATTATTTAATTTTAATTAATAAAATTTTCTTCTTATAAAAACGGAAATAATTCTAATAAGATTATCATTAATGATAAAGTTAAGAAAATTCAGAAATTTACACCGACAATATTCGTAAAACGTACCTACAAAAAAAAAAGAAAAAAAAGGAACAAAAAAAAGGTAACACAGGAAGATAAAAGCATCAGCAGATAAGAGAGACACGTTAAGCGTCACGACCTTTGTCGTTACTATAGTATAAAGCCCTTAATTTTCGGACGTTCGGATGGACGAGTTTACGCTACATTGTCAGATAAAAGCAGCGACGACACAGCAAAAAAAGCATAAAAAGTAAAAGGGTTGCATACGCACGTTAATGCAAATGATCATTGGGATACGTTTATAAGTATAGTTTAGCTTTTTATTAAGCAACTGTAGTTTTAAATAGTTAAGATAGTCGGTTATTACAAAAAATTGATTAACAAATGATAATATATTTTTCTATTTAATACACGTATCTGTTTTATTTAAAAATGTCTCGAGAGTTGTTCTATAGTCGCAAGCTCTATATGAGCTTGCGAAGAGATAGATTGAAAGCTCGATACACCCAGATACAATAGACTAGTAACCACAACAAATTTTTATCAAATATTATTTTATCTACAAAAAAAGAAAATCATACCCAATATAATTTTAAAAAAATAACTATAATAATCCTTTACTGTACATATTTCTACGAGTATTTCTTTCGTAAGCTACCTACATCCTTAATACTTACAATTATTTCACTCTCTTTTATTTCGATCTTCTTTCTTCATTTTTTGCATCGCATATTAGATAGAAGGTAAAGGATTTATTATTAAAAACACATCATAAACGTGTGGCATTGTCAAGTGGTAAAAGTACATAGAAGAAAAGGAGGGAACTTGCAACCTTGAAAGCACAAACACACATACACACACCTATATAATATTTCTTTGTTCTTTTTTAACGACGATATTGTCATTGGAATTATCCAATTCCGCTTCTTGCTCTAGGCCTCGAACTCTTAGTAATTAAAGATAAAATTCTCGCGATATGTGCATGTGTGTACTTTCGAGGGATGTGAAAGAATAAGGGATGAAAGTCAAGGTCAATGTAAATGATCTTCTAAGATACTTGAATTTTTATTTTTTTTTCTTATTTTGATGCAGAATTTAGTTTTAATTTCTAATTTTATCGTTAATGAAAATTACCGTGTATATAGATATACTATGGTTAGATAATGTTTAAATTTGATAATCGAGCTTTTGATACTTTTGACGGTACATGTAGTAGATAAGCTGATATTAATAAAGGCTGATATACAGAAAACAAAAATTTTCCAACATTAGCTATATGATTAACTCGAGATAAGAATGGTATTGATTTTTAACGTTTCCTTTTTAAAACGAAAAAAAAACTAAAATTAAGAAAAAAAAGTAATATAGATTGTAATTTAACACATATTAATCAATCAAAGTACACCCAAAATCAAAACTATAATTATTAAATTATATCTTTATCTTTCGATTTCCAGGCTGGCTATACGACATCACAGGTTCTTACGATTTATCATTCTATCTTGCCGGAGGTTTCATTGCACTCAGTGGACTGATGCTACTTGTGATGCCATTGATTAACTGCTATCGAGAATTAAGAGAAAAATCAGCACGACGTAAAGCTAATTCAACGAATTGTGACTTTACCGGCATCAACAGCGTTTAAATAAAAAAAAAAAAATAAATAAAAAAGAAAAGACTTTTTGGGACTTGTATAAAAATATATATATAAAATATCGTGCATTAACAACTTCACTAAGGAATTGTCAGGAGCAATTAAGAGATTATGCCATGCGCTAAAAAAAACGCCTCTTTTGCTCCTTTATTATTGTCAAAAATCTTATTTTTTTTTCTTTTTTCTCTCTTTCTCGCCGATGAGATTATAAAGATTTTAGGTATATAATATATATAGTTATTTTGAGACTCTCTTTATCTCTTTCACTCTCTATAACTCAGCCGTTGTATATCTATTTTTTGTCTAGTTTCCTTTTTTTCTTTTGAAAGAGTAGATGTGAAGTGGGATATATTAGATTGAGATTTTATTTTGTGTTTATGATTCATTGTATATTGGTAAAAGGGTCTGACGATCGGCTTTGTTTACCTTATAATTGTAATGTGAATTAAGAGTGAATTATTTTTTGTATTTGAATGTGATATTTTTTTGTTGGTTTTGCATAATTATATGTGGAGTATCATTAATGTCTGAAAAATGGAGATTATGTTTGTTGAGTTATTAAACAAATTTTATTAATAAACTATAGTTTATTCTTGTAAAATTGTAGAAAAGCAACTTTTACTTTGATAATATTCAGTTGTACACCAATTTATATATTATGTTACATAAGATTAAGTCGATCGACTGACCTTATTAAGCATGTTGCCATTCCTTTTTCTCCTTAAGGAAACTAAAATAAATAATTAATAAATATAAGTGTAAAAAATTAAAAATAAAAAAGTTAATAGCCTTTCGGTAGTGTCCGTGGACCTCCGAGCTTTAAAAAAAAAAATTGGAAAAAAGGAATACAAATTTTCTTCCAATATTCTGCGTCGACTGTAGTTCAAGTGTCTCTAATACTAAAGAGATAATTTTTGGGCTTATATACAAACAACATTATATAATAATAATTATGATATTAATAAAATAAATAATAAGTATGTACAGCGAGAAAGTGAGAATACATAAACAACATTAGCGTTTACGACATTGTACTAATGTAAATCGTTGAAAAAAAAATTGTAAACTAAGCATATAGTTTATGTTCAATAAAACAAAGACACATCATGAGATTCAGTGTCTTCGACTCGAGCGATTTGCGACCAAAATTATTAATAACTTGTTTTATTAATAATAATGTAAGTGATATAATTTTATAAGCGTTTATGTTTAAATAAAGAAATTGTTTTAATTTTTCTTACTTTATGAATAAACAAAAGATGAAAAAAAATATTGATTTTATTGTTTTGACCAAAATAACAAAATTTTATACATTAAAATAATATTTAAAATTTTTGTACTTGCAGTTATGTAAAAATTAGATATTTTAAATAATTTTTAATATGCAAGTAATATATTTTAATGTCATTATTTTAAAATCGCTCGAGTTAATTTGTGAGCAGTTTTGAATCTCTTGAAATGAAACAGCTACTGTCTGATGTAATGACTTGTTAAAAGAATAATTATATGTTCTTTGTGACGGAGTATTTCGGCTCCGCACACACATGAGAGTAATACCACATAAGAGGCGCCAGGAGTCGCCATGCGCGCGTGAAAGAAAGAAAGAGAGCGA